>CAUYRH010076403.1:0-35031 GCA_963574655.1 Perodicticus potto | reverse complement strand
GGAGATGGAGGGGGATGGAGGGAGGGATGGAGGCCGCGGATGGAGGGGGGATGGAGGGGGAGATGGAGGGGGAGATGGAGGGGGGATGGAGGGGGGATGGAGGGGGATGGAGGAGGGATGGAGGGGGGATGGAGGCGGTGGATGGAGGGGGGATGGAGGGAGGATGGAGGGGGAGATGGAGGGGGATGAAGGGAGGGATGGAGGGGATGGAGGGAGGGATGGAGGCGGCGGATGGAGCAGCGTCCCACGGCTCCACCCAGGTCCCCGCCCCCGCCCCGCACGCCCGGGTGTCATTTCACTTTCCTAAAAGCCGGTCCTTTGCTTCTGCAGCCATCTGATGATCGCACTCGGTCCCCGGGCTACGGCTCGTACCTGCCCGCGTCCCCGCCGCCCAGCGTCCAGCTGGGTCTTGACTCCACACGAGTCAGCTGGGTGTGCACGGGAGGCGGCGGCTCGTCCTTTGCCATTATTTACCTCTGAGCGCGGGCACTGCGGTCCCCCCACGGCCCCGCTCCCCGCCTCTCGCATCGCCTCCTCCCTCCGCGGGAACTGGCTCCACCGGGGCGCGGCCAGCTCGTCCGCATTAGCCCCCGAGGACCCGCAGGAGCCGGGGAGGCGGCGCGGGGCGCGCACAGCCCATGCCCAGCCCGGGCCCGGCTCATGAGGCCTCCGCCGCGCTGGACGAGGAGGACCCGCGGCGTCGCCCTCGCGCTCTTCGCCCTCTGCCTGGCCGCAGCCCGCTGTCTGCAGAGTAAGCTCGGGGCGCGGGCGGGGGCGCGTGCGGGGCGCGGCGCGAGGGCCCGGGGCTCCCCCACCCCGCGAGCCCGGCAGGCACTGATCGCAGCCGGGAGCCGGCTCGGAGATAACCGCTCCCAGCCCGGGGCCGCCGCCTCTGCCTCATTCCTTCTTTCCTTTTCCTGGAATAAACCAGACTGCAGCCCCCAGGGGCGCACGGAGTCGGCTTCTGCGGACACCCCTCCACCCTCGGGGCTTCCCGGGCCATCCGTGCGTTCCGCGGGCGTCCCCGGCCGTTGGGACAGGCAGCCAGCTCCCGAGGGAAAAGGGTTCTGGGGACTGGGGCTGGGTGTTGGGACGGGAATTCTCAAGCCGATATGGTCCTTGTCCCCGTGCCCATAGCAGATGGCTTTGCGTGGCCGTGTGAGTCTGAATATAAAAGCAGAATCCCACAAACTCCCTTGCCACCAAAGGCAGGTCGTAATGCGGTTCTACTTTCTCCTTTAATCATTCCCATCACCATTCCCATCTTACAGATCAGCCAAGTGAGGTTTAGAAAGTGACCAGAGCAGGGCCACTGGAGGCGACATAAAAGCCAGCACTTATTAAGCCCTACGTGTTCACCAGCCAGACTTTCATCATTTCATCCTCAGGGCAACCTATGAAATAAGTGTCACTCTTAATTTCTCACGATTCCACCGCGAGAAAAATGGAGACAAAAAAGTTATGTTACTTGTATAGGGTGCCCAGCTGCTCAGTGGTGAAGCCAGGACTCAAACTGAAAAATCTAACCCTCAACCTTTATCCCTCTCTGCCTAGAACCTGGCATGGCAGGTTGCAAACTTTCAAAACCCAGTAAAACTAGGGCATGTACTTCTGGCAGTTACAGATCAAGAAATAGCTGGGTGTTATCTCTGCAGGTGTGGGGAGGTGTTTGTCATTGCAGTGGCCCTTTCTGTTGTTTTTCAAACCCCTAGCACAAGTTACCCCATTCTTAACCTGCCTCTGCAGGGGCCAGCTGTTTGCCACAGCCTATGATGCCATCATGCTCAGCCATTGACTGTACCCTCTCCCTGCAGGAAACAGATCACAGTGCTTACTAGGGATAAAATGATTCACAGTTTTGTCCTCAGGAAGCTTAGGGTCTCACCAGAAAGAGAGACAAGCAAACAAGATTGCCAGCCTTGGAGTGGCTAGCCTTGAGAGGCAAGAGGTGCCCCATTCTGGAGGCTCAAAACTCCGACTTGGGAAACCAGAGCAAACCTCCCCTAGGGAGCCTCACCTACCCAGACCTAACATGTAGATAGGAGCAGCCAGGAGTACGGGACAGAGGAAACGAGGGCGTCCCAGACAGACCTGCATGTCCAGTTTGCTGTTTTCTGTAGACTTTATCTGTCTCCTGCACAGTTGCACACCCTCATTTCAGCTCTGGACCCCTAGCACTTGTCCAGCCCTAGCCAGGATCTGTGCACCTTAGAAGGTGTTGAATGAACGGGTTCCTGCCCAAACAAGGCCAGCCCTAATGATGTAGAGTGGGCCTCCTGCCTCGGACCAGCTCCCTCTGTCCTCAGACTCTCCGGCCTCTGTCAAAAGCTTCTGTCCGGCCGGGTGTGGTGGCTCATTCCTATAATCCTAGCACTCTGAGAGGCTAAGGCAGGAGGATTGCTTGAGCTCAAGAGTTCAAGACCAGCCTGAGCAAGAGACTTCATCTCTACTAAAAATAGAAAAAATTAGTCAGGTGGAATGTGCCTGTAGTTCCTTGTTGCCCAGAAAGCTGAGGCAAGAACATTGCTTGAGCCCAGGAGTCTGAGGTTGCTATGAGCTAGGCTAATGCCATGGCACTCTAGCCTGGGCAACAGAACAAGGCTCTGTCTCAAAAACAAAAAAAAGAAGGCTCATAGACAGCGAAGTCTGAGTTAAAACAAGCATACAAACACTGACACCTGTGCTTGAAGTCTTTCCTCTGTCAATGGCACTGTGACAGACTAAATGTTTGTGTCCCCCCAAGATTTATATACTGAATCTCTAACATCGAATGTGATGATATTTGGAGGTGAGATCTTTGAGAAGTAATTTAGATGAAGTCATGAAGGTGGGGTCCCCATAATGGGATTAGTCTCCTTATAAGAAGAGAGAGACCAAAGCTCTCACAACGTTCTCTCTTCCTCTGCCATGGGAGGATACAGCAAGAAAGGAGCTGTTAGCAAGCCGGGACCAGGACCCTCTCCCCAAACTGAATCTGCTGGCACCTTGGTCTTGGACTTCCCAGCCTGTCTGTGGTTGAACCCACACTGCCAAGTACATAGCAATCTGCTATAGCGACCTGAGCTGACTAGGACAAGAACTTACGAGCTTGTCCCCTCAGACAGCTGGCGGCCCTCTCCAGCAGGCCAGCATGCAGCACCCTTCCTTACTATTGCCTTTCCCATTAAATCAGCTCTCCCTACACCTACCTAGCACTCTCCCCCTTATTTGGAAGCAGATGATCCAAGGCTATAGTGGTAGGACTGTTTAGTTAACGGCCTGGGCCCCAGGCAGCTTGCCCCCCTTGTTCCCTTGTCTCTAAGCAACAGCCAGCTCCCCCCAAACACACTTGTGCGTGCGCATCCTTTAACAGGGTGGGGCCGGGACTTGAGGAAGTGGCCCCAATGAGTCACTCATGGCCCAGTCCCCAGGAAAATAGAGGAACAGGGCTGGGGCTGAGTCTGGGTCTGAGAAGGGAGTAGACAGACCCAGAGCAGCCACAGTCGGAAAGGGGGCTGTGGGTTCTGGGCCTCGCCAAGGGTGCGGAGCAGGAGAAGGGGAAGGAGCCAGCCTAGGAGGGATCCCCGTGAGGCCCCTGGGGAGACTTCTGGATCCGTCACCCCCGATGCGGCCTCCGCCTGGCACACATTTATGGAATACCTCCTATGCTACACAGGGCTCTGTGTGCTGGCCCCTGACAAAACAGAAACAAATCAGGTATGATCCCATTCTGCACCAACCTTTCAGATTTATAGAGAATAGTTTTAATATACACAAATGTATGCACAGGCAAAAAGTGGATTTTCAGTGTAGTTTTTTAAAAATGCCATCAAGAGGCTCAGCGCCTGTGGCTCAAGTGGCTAAGGCGCCAGCCACATACACCTGAGCTGCCGGGTTCAAATCCAGCCTGGCCCGCCAAACAACAATGACGGCTGCAACCAAAAAATAGCTGGGCGTTGTGGCAGGTGCCTGTAGTCCCAGTTACTTGGGGGGCAGAGGCAGGAGACTCGCTTGAGCCCAGGAGTTGGAGGTTACTGTGAGCTGTGATGCCACAGCACTCTACCCAGAGCAATAGCTTGAGGCTCTGTCTCAAAAAAAAAAAAAAAGCCATCAAGAGCCCGGGCCAGCTAAGCAACAATGACAATTGCAACAGAAAAATAGCTGGGCATTGTGGTGTGCACTTGTAGTCCCAGCTTCTTGGGAGGCTGAGGCAAGAGAATCGCTTAAACCCAAGAGTTTGAGGTTGCTGTGAGCTGTGACACCACAGCACTTGCTGTATATTCAGCAACTTAGTTTGTACACTATGTTTTAAGCTCTATCCATCTGAATAAGGCCGTGCATTCCTTTAGGCTGCTGTACGTATGTCATCATATAAATATGCGACTTTTTACTTAGCCGCATCCACTGATGGACATTTAAGCTTTCAGGTTTTAGCCCTCACTCTGGGGAGAGACAGCCCCCTAACACAGGGTGATTTGTGGAGTGCTAGGGACAGGCACTGCCTGCACTAGCAGGGTTAGAACTCAGAAAATACCTGGAGAACTAAGTTGAAGCAGAGAAGGGTGGGGGTTGTCAACCGGAAATTTCCTATTCCTGATCTCCAAGGGCCTTCCTGAGTATACACACTGCTGTGATGGGGGAGGGGCAGGGGACCCACTTTTCTCAGATCCTAAAGACAGCTATATTCTTCATCCACTATAAGACTCCCTTTTTTTTTTTTTTTTTTTTTTTGAGACAGAGCCTTAAGCTGTTGCTCTGGGCAGAGTGCTGTGGCATCACAGCTCACAGCAACCTCCAATTGCTGTGGGCTCAAGTGAGTCTCCTGCCTCTCCCTCCCAAGTAGCTGGGACTACAGGCACCCGCCACAATGCCTGGCCATTTTTTGGTTGCAGCCGTCATTGTTTGGCGTCATTGTTAGGCTGGATTCGAACCCACCAGCTCAGGTGTACGTGGCTGGCACCTTAGCCCATTGAGACACAGGCACTGAGGCAAGCCTCCCTTTTTTTATTTTCCTTTTAAAACATTTTAATACATTGGGTGGCACCTACGGCTCAAAGGAGTAGAGTGTTGGCCCCATATGCCGGAGATGGTGGGTTCAAACCCAGCCCCGGCCAAAAAAAAAAGAACTGCAAAAAAAAAACAAAATAAAAGAACTTTTTTTTTTGTTTTTAGAGACAGAGTCTCACTTTATTGCCCTTGGCAGAGTGCCGTGGCATCACACAGCTCACAGCAACCTCCAACTCCTGGGCTTAGGCAATTCTCTTGCCTCAGCCTCCCGAGTAGCTGGGACTACTAGCGCCCACCACAATGCCCTATTTTTTTGTTGCAGTTTGGCCAGGACCGGGTTTGAACTGGCCACCTTCGGTATATGGGGCCGGCGCCCTACTCACTAAGCCACAGGCGCCACCCCCCCCAAAAAATATTTTAATATATCTAAAGTCAGGATGCACATGAGAAATCAATGGCTTTGGCTCCGCGCCTGGTGCACAGTGGTTACAGCGCCAGCCACATACACCAAAGTTGGCAGGTTTGAACCCAGCCTGGGCCAGCTAAAACAACAATGACAACTGCAACAAAAAATAGCCAGGCATTGTGGTGGGTGCCTGTAGTCCCGGCTACTTGGGAGGCTGAGGCAAGAGAATCGCTATAAAGCCCGAGAGTTGGAGGTTGCTGTGAGCTGCGACGCCATAGCACTCTACCCAGGGCGACATACTGAGACTCCATCTCAAAAAAAAAAAAAAAAAGGAAAGAAAGAAGAGAAAGAGAAAGAAAACATCACTTCTTCCACGATGTTTAAACAAAAACCTAAAGAATGGAGAGGAATTGGCCCATTAATTTCTTTGGGGGAGTATTTACTCTAACCTGTGGGACTCTAACCCATATTTGTACCTGAATTACCTTTTGATTACTCTATAACCCCCTCCCAGGTGCTTTCAGGAATCCCATAAAGTCCCCACAAAAGAATTGTTGGGCGGTCACACCACCTCACTTCTTCCTTTGTCTTCCTGATCCCTCCTTTCAATTCCCCAGGCTGGCCACTGGCCCAGGCCTGGCCCTAAGTCATGCATCTCAGCTTTGCAGCGGGCAAACCCCACCAGTTTCCTAACCCCCCGATGCTGTACAAGGAAAAGCAGTTGACACCGTCATGCCTGGCTGCCTTGGCATCTGATTAGAATCACAGCAGAGACTTTTCCATAGCCCAGGGCCTCGGAAAAGGCCAGCTTTCCAGCAAGGGTGGCTCTTCTTCGTGCCTAGAAAAGGTGTGGGAGAAAGATTCTGGAAGGAATTCCACAGAGAGGAATGTCAGTTTACCCAATCCCTTGCCACACTTCTACAAAAGAAATCAGGCTTACAAGTGCTCATTCCAGTTCTATGCCTACCATGTGATCTAGATTTAAGAACCAGACTTCTCTACCTAACATTCCAGCCCCCAGTCTCAGATCTACAGCTTCCACTCCAGCTTCTGCTTGCACACTCTTGGGGATAAGGCGCTCTCTACCTCAGGAAGAAGCTCTGTACATCTTCAAAGAATTCTCATTAATAATAGCTAATATGTATTGAGCAATCACCAAGTGTTAGAAACTATGATAAGCTCTTTATGCGTATTGTCTCATTTAAACTTTGTTGCAGGGGGTGGGCACAGCACTACTATACTATCTTTATTTCATGGGTAATGCAATAGAGGCTGAAAAATAGTAAGTGATTTACCCCAAGTCACTCAGCTGTTTCTAGCAGAGCTAAATTTTGAACACAAGTCAATCTGACTGCAGAGTCCACGAACGCATCCATGGGTTATTGAGGGTGCAAAGATTTCCTTTCTCAAAGATAAGAAGTCCTGCACCACGGACTAGTCCCCTGCCTGACAGAAGTGGTGGTAGCAATCTTGGTGAAGGAGAGGAGGGGCCTGGCCTACGGGGATCCTGAGAGCAGCCTCAGTGCCTCCTTTGACCTAAGATCTTCCAGAAATATTTCTGCCAAAGTTCTAAGAGTAGAATCCTGGGCTGCCACTGGCAGCTCTCATAGGAACTTGTTAGAAATGCAAACTCTTGAGGCTTAAACTTACTGAATGAGACCTGGGAATGAGGCCAGCAATCTGTATTTTAACAGTCACCTCCAGGCGCTTCTGATGCCACTAAGTTTTTGATTCTGAGAACCATCAAGTTATAGTATTGGAGAGGGTGGAGGCAGCGAATGGAATAACTCAGCCTGCCTGTTCCTCCTAAGCCCCCAAAGCATCACTAAAACATAGGACCATCCAGATACAATAAAATTTGAGAGACACCAGAAATAGCCCATTTCTCCTAAATGTCTCCCTGAAAGGGCTGTCACTGGTGTCTCAAACACCCATCTTTCACACTTTCCTTTGGCGTTAGGCCACACTCCCTGTGACAGTTATAATAAATGGCCTTCAGCTGCTGATGACTAGCATGTATTAGCTCAGGAGTTATGGATTCTGGTGGCACACGGGCATCAGATGGGGAGTTTTAAACATCGCAGGCCTTGGTCCCCCCACCCCCTGCCAAAGATCAAAGATTCTGAGTTCATTAGTCCAGGGTGGTGTTTTTAAAAGCTTCTCCAGTCGGTCAATGTTCAATTAAGGTCTGAAAACAACCGATAGCTCGTTCAGTGCTTTCCAATTGGAATACTAGATACTGGAGGGCTGGAGACAAGAGCCACAGAAGGCAATGCATTTGTTTACTAGTGCTGCCTTAACAAATGACCGCAACTGCGTAGCTTCAGGAATGTATGGCCTCACACTTCTGAAGGCCAGAAGGCTGAGATCCAGGTGTGTGAGCAGGGCTGATTCCTTCTGAGGACTGTGAGGGAGACTGTTCCAGGGCACGCCCCTGGCTCCGGGTGGTTTGCCGGCAGTCTTTGGCATTCCTCGGCTTACAGACTCATCCCCTGATCTCCCTGCCCTCATCTTCGCATGGCATTCTCTCTGTGTGCACGTCTGTCTCCGTGTCCAAATCTCTCCTTTTAGAAGGACACCAGTCCTATGGGATTAGGGGCCCCCCTAATGACCTCATTTTAACTTGATGATCTTCGTAGTGACCCTATCTCCAAATAAGGTCGCATTCCAAGTACTGGTTAGGATGCCAACATATCCTTTGGGGGAGATGCAATTCAAACCCTAACAGGTAGGCAAAAAGGGCGGGGGGCTTGGAAAAGGGCAGGCCTCAGTGGGACAGAACGCTGCCTAAATTCCCTCCTCACCTTGCCCGCACCTGCCACCCAGGTGCTTCATCACTCCATCGCACCACACCGGAGTTGCACCACACATTTGCTTGAGTAAATCCCCTCTGCACCTGCAGCTTGCAGCCCGCACCTGCCACCCATGCATGCCCAGGCGCCTCATCACTGCGTTGCACCACATCGGAGTTGCACCACACATTTGCTTGAGTAAATATCAAGCGAGCACAGGTGGACTACGATTTTTTTTGGATCCACCTCGAAGAATGCTTACCGTGCGTCATACGCTAAGTCTCCACTACCATGCAAAACAGGCATTGGTATTCTCACTTGACAGATGAAAACACAGACGCAGAGAGGCCGAGTGACGTGTAAGGCACAGGAGACGCCCAAGGGAATTTGTGTGTAGTGGGAAGCAGACGTATCTGTCCAGGACAGAGGAGCCAGGTTCTCTCCTCGGGCCTGCAACCGGGAGCCGCGTGATCCCACCGCCTCCCAGCCTCAGGACTGGGACCACGGCGCGCCCCTGGGCCAATCACAATCCTCACCCTCTGCAGAGCCAATCCGATTGGCCTAGGTCGGATCAGGTGGTCATCCCTGGGCCAATCGCCTGAAGCGGAGAGGCTGGGCCCTCCTGGCGGGGCCTCGGTGGCTGGCAATGAGCTGCGCGCGAGCTGCTCGCAGATCGGCCCTTTTGCACAATACTTGACCCGCAGGAGATTGAGTTGAGTTCTCAAGACCTGGAATCAGGGGTTCCTCTGGGTAAGGAATCGGAGAAGGAAGTTCCTGGCTGTCAAGCTTTCTTACCCAAATGCTTTCCCTTGTCTTGGTTTTTAAGAACTGAATCATTGACAGCCAATGACAATCAATTGACAATCAATGATCAGCCGTGATACCTGATTGCGCAGGAGGCGTCTTTGGGCTGCGCACCTGTGCCCCCAGCAGGCCTCCTGGGCCCTGCCCCTCTGCTCAGGCCGGTGGCCCCGAACCAGTTGCCCTTGATATGCTCCAGTCTGCTGAGTTTCCACTTAGGGGTCGGAGAAGCAGTTTGCCCGTTTGTTTTAGAAATTATATTTTTCATGGGTGTGTTTGCAGCAGCCTGAGGCACACTACAAATTGTCTTCTGATTAATCCTGTGACTCGTCTACGAGTGGCTGTCGTAGAGCCCCGCTGTGCTAGGCGTCTGGCACACGGCATTCACTTTTATTACTGGTAACACATCCAGTCTGTGAGGTGGGTTAGTCATCCTTGTTTTACAGGTGAGGAATAGAGGCTCGCTGACTTTGAGCTAACTGGGCCAAAGTCGTGATATTAACAAGGGCAGGTGAGTATTTGACGCCTGACTCATCTCCTCTGAAGCCCTTGATTCCCTGGTACAATTCCTTGGGACTCTTTCCACATATGGCCCCCATCTGCCAGAAGTTCAGAAACTGGGCTCTGTGTGCACACACATGCCCGTGTATGATACTGGACAGTTCGGATGGAAGAATCATATATTTCAGATAGGGAAATGGAGGCAAATTGGGTCTGAAGGATCACACAAGAGCTGGCCGTAGGGTCCTAATCCCTAATGCTGTGCCCCAGGTTCTGCACCCCAATCCCCCAAATCAGACATATTACTATAGCCCTATAAGGGGAACTTACTGCTCAGGAATTCCCATCCATGCACCAGGCACTCTTCAGGGTTCTGGGACTGCAAGAGGGAATCAAGTTGTCAGCTCCTGCCCTCATGGAAGTCACAGTCTAAAGGGAGAACTGGTGTTAAATATTCACACAAATATACATCAACAAACTGTGATAGTTATTATGATGGAGAGGGGCTATGAAAACCTAAGGGGAGACCTGACCTAGTCTGGGGTTGGGATAGGCTTCCCAGAAGAGGTAATGGTGCCGAGCACTGGGGGTCTCAGTGCAAAGAGCTCACAGTCTAGGGAAGACCTACTGTGCGTCTGCGGCGGGGCCACCCAGCGCCTCAGGGAGTCCTCAGCAGTTTGGCTCTAGTTTGGAGTTGTCCGGAAGGGCAGGCACCTGTGGTGGGCCCCGGGGCAGCCACGTGATGTGTAAAATGATAAGATCTTGAATTCTGCCTGACCCTCCTCAAAGCCCAGTTCAGATCAAGTCTGGGCTCTATGTGAACATCATCCTGGGTCCTCACTGCCTGAGGGAGAAAGAGAACTCATTCAGGTAATCCCCAGCCTTCTCTGCCTCTGCTCCCTCTCCGTGACAGATCCCTTGTACCACAGCCACCCTTCCCATCTTATAACCAGATCCCAAACATGAGGATCCGGCAGATCCCTCCAGGCTCTCTGCGGCCTCCAGGTTCTCTCAGCTGGGGCTGTGCTTCCTTTCCCACACTTTTAAAATCTTATTTTTTATGCCTCTGTTTAAATGCGTATCTTCTCTCTCCCCCAACTCCTGCACACTTCCTGGTTTACTATTAAGTGAAATAGTGAAAAGTACCCAGGATTTGAATCTCTGCTCAGTTACCTATCATGACCTTGGGCAAATTAACCACAGGGAACCTCTATTCGTTCCTCAGTAATATGGAGATAATAATATCTTCACCAGGCCAGTACCCAGTGAGCCAGCGCCAGTATTGAGGACGCTGTTGGAAGTGAGGTGCTGGGTGCCGGGTTCAGGGGCTAACGGGAAGTCCCAGCTAAAATGAGGGTACATGGGATGCTGAACCCTGGGGATGTGTTAGGAGCCAGAGGACTAAGGGAAGCTGGGCTTTGCTTTTGGCTCAGCTTACTGGAAGCAGACTGCCTCTGCACCCACCCTACTGAGCCCCTTGGGGGCCTCAGAAATAAGCAATCATTTATCTTGGAGTTTTCACTCTGCTCTTCCACATTTCTTTGTTAAGTCTCAGGGTGATGGCCCTGGTTTGTTTTGAGCACTGAAGTTCCTGCATCCTGGGAAATTCCTCAGTCTTGGGCAAACTGGGAGACATGGTTAGTCACCGTGAGGCCAGTGACAGACTGATCAGAGAGAGAGTGGTGGGTCCTGCAGCTCCCGGACAAGCTCAGTGCCTGGCCTGTTGCTGGGACTTAGATGTGTCATCTCTCCTCATTCCTGGGAGAGCTCAGGCTCTGTTAAGTTAAGGACTTTCTCCAGTTCTCCCAGCAAGGAGGTCTCACATCTTGTGTCTCTGCCACGCCTCACTACATCATGAGATAATTTGTAATGCAGTCCATCACTCCATCAGCCCACTCCAATAGTTTTCTGAATTGAACTCCTGAACCTGGCTGGTTGTGGTGTCTCACCCTATAATCTCAGCACTTTGGGGAGCTGAGAGGGGAGGATTGCTTGAGGCCCGAAGTGCAATGCTGCAGGTCAAGTAAGCTATGATGGTGCACTACAGCCTGGACCAGAAAATGAGAGCCTGTCTCAAAAAAAGAAAACAACCCATACTCCTAAACGCTAGGCTTTATGACTTACGCTAGCTGCTTAAAGGCTTGACAAGGATGGCATTGACGGTGTGCTTATTTTCTAGCTCGCAGCTGCATCTGATGATCGTTTTTGCTAGATTAGTGGTTTTCTAGTTAAATTAGGTGAAAATGAGTTATCCTGATTAAGATGTTACTGTATGACTCCTTAAACTCAGAGACCATGTTGGTGATACATCTGTTTCATCATTAGTTGTTATCCACTATAACTGTTGTCTGAACAGTATTGATCTTTGTTGTGATTTCAGGAAATATATCTCACCCCATCCCACCCTTTTTTTTGAGACAGTCTCACTCTTTCACTCTGAGTAGAGTGCCATGGTGTCATAGCTCACAGCAACCTCAAGTCCTTGAGCTCAAGAGCTCCTCTTTGAAATGTTCTGGACCCAAGGATAAAATCATTCCAAAACTTGAGACCAAAGGAAAACGGAGATCCCATTCATGCGATTAAAGTGACCTTTATTCCACCTGGAGCACAGATGGGGTGAGATTCCTGGTGAGGGAGAAATCCACATGTGGATTTAAAGAGTCAGGGCTGCCAGGATTGGTGGCATTCCTGTTTCCTGAGAGGGATGTGAGTGTGACCCTGCCTGGGCAGGGCAACAATATTTGGGCAGGTACCTTGATTCTATCACTCTTGCCTCAACCTCCTGAATACCTGGGACTACAGGCATCACAGGTATCACAATGCCTGGATAGTTTTTCTATTTTTAGTAGAGACCAGGATCTCATTCTTGCTCAGACTGGACTTGAATACTTGAGCTCAAGCAGTCCTCCCGCCTCGGCCTCCCAGAGTGCTCGGATTACAGGCATGAGACACTGCACCCAGCCTCCTTAAATAATCAGTTTTTTTAAAACTACAAAGCACAATTTATGTGATTTATTTGTAAGAATAGAGATAAGTAACTATTCTGATTATTTTTTCTAGCCCGTTACTCAGTAACCAGCTTTACCTGCTAGTACTTTGAGTATTTTCTCTCAGTAGCCTTCCTGTCAGTTCCTAGAGGGTCTCACCAGCTCCAAGAAATTAAATTTCCAAGAAGCCCTTTGGTTCAGGTTCCAGTGACTTCTGTCCTGCTAAAACCTTCAGTTCTGTGTCTTGTTCTTTAAGGTAAGATAGCTTTATCTATCCCTATCTATCTGAGAGATGGCTGGAAATTTAGTTCCTCTTCTTCTCACATAGAATTCAAATGAAGAGGCAAAGGTAATCTTTAAACTTTGCTGGCCAGATTGCTGGTTAGATCGGGAGTGTTTAAAAATATTTTTTAAATGCACTTTTTATTATCTAGTCAATAAATCACTGAGAAATTCAAAATTATGTAAATGCATAACTTGGAAAATAACATTTTCTTGCCATGCAATCTCTGAGGGGTAATGCCTGCTAACATTTTGCTGTATATAACATGTACATACCAGCACTTACTTACACAAATATAAATGAGATCATATTATGCTGTTTTATAAACTTAATTTTTAACTGAGTAACATCATAGTTGGCTTTTTGAAAAAATAAACAAAATAGGCAAACTTTTAGTAGACTAAAAAAAAAGACTCAAAATTAGAAATGAAAGAGGAGATGACCTTACAGTAGGTACAAAAGAATACAAAAGAGTGTAATGAGCCGCTTGTGTTGGTCCATTTTGCATTGTTATAAAGGAAATACCTGACACTAGCTAATTCATAAAGAAAAGTGGTCTATTTGCCTAATAGTTCTGCAGACCGTACAAGAAGCAAGGTGCCAGCATCTGCTTTTAGTAAGGGCTTGAGGAGGCTTTCAATCAAAGCAGAAGATGAAGGGGAAACACGTGTGTCACATGGAGAGTGAACTAGCTGGAAAGAAGAGCTGGTGTCAGGCTTCTTTAAACAACCAGCTCTCATGGAAACGAATACAGTGAGAACTCACCCATTATTGTGGAGAGGGTAGCCAGCCATTCATGAGGCATCTGCCCTCATGACCCAAATACCTCCCACTCACCCCCACCTCCTACACTGGAGATAGAATTTCAACATGGCTTGGCGCCCACAGCACAGTGGTTATCGTGCCAACCACATGCACTGAGGCTGCTGGGTTCGAGCCCAGCCCAGGCCAGCTAAACAACAATGACAACTGCAGCAAAAAAAAAAAAATAGCCAGCGTTGTGGTGGGTGCCTGAGGCAAGAGAATTGCTTAAGCCCAAGACTTTGAAGTCACTGTAAGCTGTGACGCCATGGGCACTCTACCAAGGGCAACAGTAAATCTCTATCTCCAAAAAAAAAAAAGAATTTCAACATGAGATTTGGAGGGGCCACAATCATATGCCAACAAGTTGAATAACCTAGAAGAAATAGATTAATTCCTAGAATCATAACTGCCTGCCACAACTGAATCATGAAGAAGTAGAAAACTTAACAGACCAATAATGAGAAAGATTTAATCAGTATCAAAAACCTTACAAAAGGGCAGCACCTGTGGCTCAAAGGAGTAGGGCACCGGCCCCATATGCCGGAGGTGGCGGGTTCAAACCCAGCCCTGGCCAAAAACTGAAAAAAACAAAAAAACAAAAAACCTTACAAAAAAGAAAAGCCTATGACCAAATGACTTAAATAGTGAATTCCACCAAACACTTAAAGAATCAATCCCAATCCTACTCAGACTCCTCCAGGAAATCAAAGTGGCGGGAACAATTCCAAACTCATTGTACCAGACCAGCATCACCCTGATGTCAAAGCCAGATGGGAACACTACAAAAAAGAAAATTACAGACCAATATTCCTGATGAACATAGATGCAAAAATCCTCACCAAAATACTAGTAAATTGAATTCAGCAGCACATGAAAAGGATCATATGCCATAATCAAGTGGGATTTATCCCTAGGATGCAAGAATAGTTCAACATATCCAAATTAATAAGCATGGTACACCATATTAACAGAATAAGGAAAAAATCAAGTAATCATATTAATAGATGCAGAAAAAGCAGTTGACACATTCAACATCCTTTTGTGATAAACAATTAACAAATTAGGTATAGAAGCAATACATTGTAACAAAGGCTACATATGACAAACCCACATCTAATATCATCAAACTCAATGGTGAAAAACTTGAAAGCTTTTCCTCTACAAGAGGAACAAGAGAAGGGTGCCCACTCTACGATGGTCCTGGAAGTTCTAGAGTAATTAGGCAAGAAAGGGAAATAAGAGACATCCAAATCAGAAAGGAAGAAGAACAAATTATCTCTATTTACAGATAACATGATCTTATATATAGAAAACCTTAATAATTCTACTAAAAATTGTTAAAATTAATAAATTCAGTAAAGTTACAGGGCAAAAAGCGAACACACATCTTACCATTTGATCTGGCAATCTCAATACTGGGTATCTACTCAAAGGAAAATTGTATCAAAAAGACACCTGCACTCATATGTTTATCCCAGCACAATTCACAGTTGCAAAGATAGGAAATCAACTCAAGTTTCCATTACTTGATGAGTAGATAAAATATGGTATATATGCATATATATTTGTATATATATACCATGTAATACTGAACTGTAAAAAAGAATGAAATAATGTCTTTCACAGCAAATTGAATGGAACTGGAAGTCATTATCCAAAGTGAAGTATCTCAGGAATGGAAAAACAAATACTGTGTGTATTCACTTAAAAGTTGGAGCTAAGCCATGGGTATACATGTTCCTACCTATGTAGGCATGTACCATACCTATGTTCCCAAGCCCTAGTTAAACCTAGGTATGATGGATTTTGGTGACTCAGAAGGGGAGAGAATAAGTGAGGGTGGGGTGGGGAAGTGGGGGGGAGGTGGTTAAAAATTACCAGTTGAGTACAATGTATATTACTTGGGTGATGGGTACACTAAAAGCTCTAACTTCACTACTATGTAATACATCCATGCATGAAAAAATATTTGTACACCTAAAATTCATTGAAATTTTTAAAATTTTAAAAAATCAGTTATGTTTTGATATGTTAACAATGAAAAATCTGAAAAAGAAATTAAGAAAACAATTCCATTTATAAAGCATCAAAAAAGTTTCATAATTAGGAATACATTTAACCAGGGAGGTGAGAGATCTATATACTGAAAACTATAAGACATTGACAAAAGAAATTGAAGAAGATACAAATGAGTGGAAAGTTATCTCATGTTCATGGATGGGAAGAATTAATATTGTTAAAATATTCCTCATATCCGAAGTAATCTATAAATTCAGTGCAATCGCTATCAAAATTTCAATGGTGTCCTTCACAGAAATTGAAAAAACAATTCCAGGGTAGCTTACACCTGTAATCCTAGCATTCCTGGGAGGCCAAGGCAGGAGAATTGCTTGTGCTCAGGGGTTCAAGACCAGCTTGAGCAAAAGGAAGACCCCATCTCTACTAAAAATGGAGAAAAACTAGCCTGGCATTGTGGTATGCACCTGTAGTTCCAACTGCTTGGGAAGTTGAAGTAGAAGGATTGCTTGAGCCCAAAAGTTTGAGGTTGCTGTGAGGTAGGCTGACACCATGGCACTCTAACCTGGAGTAACAGAGTGAGACTCTGGATAAGCCAAAGAGAAGAGAAGTGAAGAGAGGGGAAGGGAACAAATACAAAGAAAAAAAAAAGGAAAAGAAAAACAATTCTAAAATTTGCTAGAACCACAAAAGACCTTGAATAGCCAGAGTAATCTTGAGAAAAAAGAACAAAGCTGAAGGCATCACACTTTCTGATTTTATTTTATTATTAAGTTAAATACTTATAGATCATGAATGTATTCGTGCATATGTGGGGTACAATGTGCTGATTTTTTTTTATACAATCTGATGTGGTTAGATCAAACCAATCAACATAGCTTTCATCTCATTTACTTGATCATTGTACCAAAACATCAATGTTCTACACTTGACAGATTTGACTTGTACCCTTGTCATATGCTCCATAGGTGTGGTCCCGCCTTTTACCCTCCCTCTGTCAAACCTCCCCCCATCCCTTCCCACTCCATTTCTCTCCTTCATCCTGGGCTATAGTTGTGTTCTATCTTTCATAAGAAAGTGTGAGTAAATATAAGTAAGTTTCATAGAAGTACTGAGTACATTGGGTACTTTTTCCCACTTGGTCATGGTGTGTAATTTGTTTGATGTGTTGCTCGATTCTGTTTGCTAGGATCTTTTTGAATATTTTTGCATCAATATTCATAGAGATATTGGCCTGCAATTTTCTTTTCTTGCTGGGTCTTTTTCTGGTTTTGGGATCAGGGTGATGTTTGCTTCATAGAATGTGTTGGGAAGTATTCCTTCTTTTTCTATGTTTTGGAAAAAGTTAAGTAATATGGGTACTAGTTCCTCTTTGAAGGTTTGGTAAAATTCTGATGTGAAACCATCTGGTCCCGGGCTTTTCTTTTTAGGGAGATTTTGTATAGTTGATGCTATTTCAGAACAGGATATAGGCCTGTTGAACATTTCCACTTCTTCCTGGCTAAGTCTAGGAAGATGGCATGATTCCAAGTATTGGTCAGTTTCCTTCAGATTTTTATATTTCTGAGAATAGAGTTTTTTCTGATATTCATGAGTGTTTTTTGAATTTCTGTGAAGTCTGTGGTTATCTCATCTCTGTCATTTCTGATTGATAAAATTAGAGATTTTACTGTTTTGTTTCTGGTTAGGTTAGCCGAAGGTCTATCTGTTTTATTGACCTTTTCAAAAAACCAACTTTTTGATTCATTGATCTGTTTTATAATTCTTTTATTTTCAATTTCATTTAATTCTACTCTAATTTTGGTTATTTCTTTTCTTCTGCTGGGTTTGGGGTTGGAATGTTCTTCCTTTTCTAGTTGCTTGAGATGTCCCATTAAGTTGTTAATTTCCTCTCTTTCCGTTGTACACTTTCTGATTTTAAAGCAAAATCACAAAGCTTTGGTAATCAAAACAGTATGACACTGGTATAAAATGAGACACATAGACCAATGGAACAGAATAGAGAGCCCAGAAACAAACCCAAGCTTATATGGCCAGCTAATGTTTGACAAGGGCACCAACAATATACAATGGGGAAAGAATAGTCTTTTCATAAATGGTTTTGGGAAAACTAAGTATCCACATGCAAAAGAATGAACTTGGGCCTTTATCTTACACCACTCACAAAAGTTTAACTGGATTAAACACTTAAATGTAAGACCCAAAACCCTAAAACTCCTAGGGAAAAACTTGACAGTGATCTTGGCAATGACTTTTTAGATATGACACCAAAAGCACAAGCAACAAAAACAAAAATAAATGACACAACATCAAACTAAAGAACTTCTACACAGCAAAGGAAACAATCAACAAAATGAAAAGGCAAATATTTTCTCAAATATTTTCAAATCTAGGAAGGGGTTAATATCTAAAATATACAAGGAAGTCGTACACCTCAATAGCCAAAAAGCCCAAATAATCTAATTTTTAAATGAGCAAAGGACCTGAATAGTTATTTCTCTGAAGAAGACATGCACAGGACTAAGAGGTGCATGACAATGTGCTCCATATCACGGGCAATGCAAATTAAAGCCACAGTGAGAAGTCACTTCACTCCTGTTAGTATAACTATTATCAAAAAGACAAAATAACAAATGCTGGCAAGGATGTGGAGAAAAGGAAATACTTGTATCCCATTGGTGGGAATGTAAATTGGTATAACTATTATGAAAAACAATATGGTTATTCCTTAAAACATTAAAAATAGAACTGCCATAAGATCCAGCAATCCTGCTGGATATATATCCAAAGGAACTGAAATTAGAGTGTCAAAGAGTTATGTGCACCCTCATGCACATTGTGGCATATTCCCAATAGCCAAGACATGGCATGGAAACTACTGGAGTGCTCACTGTTAAATGAATGGGTTGAATACATAAATCTCTCTCTCTCTATATATATATATGTATGTATGTATATTTATATATAATGAGACAACATCAAACTATATGGAGAGAGAGAGATTATTCAGCTATAAAAGAAGGAAATCTTGTCATTTATAACACATGGACATTAGGCTAAATGAAATAAGCCAGACGCAGGAAGATGACTGTTGTATAATTTCACTTATAGGCAGAATCTAAAAAGATGGAATTCATAGGAACAGAGTAGAATGGTCATTTCCAGGGAGGGTGGAAGAAAGGAGGAGATGTTGGTCAGAGGATCCAAACTTTTAGTTATAAGATGAACAAATTCTTTGGATCTAATGTTCGGTGTGAGTGGTGATGGATGTGTTAATTAATTGTGATAATCATTACACAACATATAGATATATCAAATCATCATGCTGTATAGCTTGCCCATATATAATCTTCTTTTGTGAGTTAAGTATTTAATTTTTTAAAAGGGTTTTTCCAGTTAAGAGAAAGTACAGAGACTAAAAACAACCAGTCAGCCAGTTTCTAGCTCTATTGGCATCGGAGAAACAGAGTTGTTTTTTTTTTTTTTTTTTAGAGACAGTCTTTCTTTGTCACCCTCAGTAGAGTGCTGTGGTGTCACAGCTCACAGCAACCTCCAGCTCTTGGGCTTAGGCAGTTCTCTTGCCTCAGCCTCCTGAGTAGCTGGGACTACAGGCACCCACCACAATACCTGGCTATTTTTTTGTTGTTGCCGTTTGGCTAGGGCCAGGTTCGAACCCACCACCCTGGGTACATGGGGCCAGTGCCCTACTCACTGAGCCATAGGCACTACCCTTGTTTTTCATTTTTGCTGTTTCTGGGCCAAAGTAACTGAAAGGCTCAAAGTGAAGTTTTGAGCCTAAGGCTATGAAAAGGGCTGATAGTCTCCCAGGGGACTAACCCTGTCAGTAACAACTTGACCAACACAGTTAACAAAATGTAATTGAGGGGCGGCGCCTGTGGCTCAGTCCATAGCGTGCTGGCCCCATATACTGAGGATGGCAGGTTCGAACCCACCCCTGGCCGAACTGCAACAAAAAAATAGCCGGGCATTGTGGAAGGCACCTATAGTCCCAGCTACTCGGGAGGCTGAGGCAAGAGAATCACCTAAGCCCAGGAGCTGGAGGTTGCTGTGAGCTGTGTGATGTCACAGCACCCAACCGAGGGCGATAAAGTGAGACTCTGTCTCTACAAAAAAAAAAGGACTTGACATGCCCAGAGGCCATGATACAGATTTGTCACTAATTCTAAATGTAGTTCTCCAAATCTTATAGTAACTGCTATTCCAACTGCTCATTTTTCAGGTCAGAGAAATCAGAAAACATGCGTAAATAGAGGATGGGTACATAGGTAGACAGTCACAACGTAGGGATGTAGGGTTTGGAATCAGAACTGCATTGAAATCCTATCTTTGTTTACTAGCTATGTGGGCATGTGACTGGCTTTCATGTAAAAAGTAAAAGAGATAACACCTGTGAAGTGCACAAGACTGGCACATAAGCATTAATTAACTATAGTTCTCTTCCCTATTTTGGCTTTTGGATGCACTTAATTTTTCAAGCCACTGAAGCAGCACCCTTCCTAGTATGAAATAACCCATGCTTCCTATTGCTATATTTGGTCATTCACTTATTCATTTACTCAACAAACATTTATTGACCAACCACCATGTGCCAGACATTGTGCTGGGTGCAGGGGACACATGATTTCTGCCCTCCAAGGGCCGACCTAGAATTTGACCCCCTGTAAATTCTTTACTCCTGTAAACTTAAACTCTGTATTTTTGTTCTATGTTAAAGGATAACTGTGTCACACATTGAGGGCTTGATTGAGAAGGAGGGATCCAGGAAGGCATGAGAATAGTCCTTGGGTGTCTGAAGGGTTCCCCATGCTGGGAGGGAACTTTTGTACACATTGTTGCAAAAGTTGGAATAGAAGGGAGCTTTCTAGACAGCACTTCTCCAAATGGGAAATGAGTGCCCTGTGAGTAGAGAGCTCTCTATCCCTGTAAGGAAGAGGCCAAGCAGAGCTGAATGGTGAGCTCTTTGAATTCCCACACTGGGCAGAAAGTTAGCCAGTTAAGTGCCTTCCACCTTGGGCAGAATGTGATTTTTAAAACGAAGCTCCCACGTGTGGATAATACAATACCAAGACTCTTTGTCCTGGGCTTCTATCCCCAAAGGTGGCCCATGAGCAGAACTAGTGGCCACCCCACAGAATATGAACATGGAATGCAAAAAGACCGCCTGTTCAAATGGTCTCACCAATGTCCCCCAATCCCACATTTCCCAATCTTTGGCTCTAAAACATGAGGGCCCTTGTTAAAATGCAGTTAATTCAAGGAAAGGCTCAAAAAACAGCGAAGACCATTCAAAGAACTCACAAATGGCCTGACCAGGCTCCCACTGGCCAAATATGGACAACCCAGCAGGAAAAAGCATGATGATTATAATGAAGTTTGACATCTTAGAAAAAGAATGCACGAGTCTATAGAGACATTGGGAAGAAAAGAGTGAGAGGAGCACAGAGAAAGAGTTCTTTACAGAAGCATGCCAGCCAACAAATCTAGGAGGCATGATCAGACTGAAAAACTGTTATTTTCAATTTAGCATAGGCGAGGCTCATCAGCAGATGTTAAGGTCTGTGAGTGCACAGTTGCTGGGTGACAAGGTGGTGACATGGTCTCTAAGTGTCATCACAGATGAGTTACCACTGACATGGGAAAAGGTACTATTCCCAAGGTGGTGACATGGTCTCTAAGTGTCTCACAGATGAGTTACCACTGACATGGGAAAAGGTACTATTCCTAAAAAGAGACTGGTCAGATACGTGTATTAATATCACCCAAGTGATTAAACTTAGCTTTCCCAACAATGGGACAAGCCCACATTATTTGCCTCCTGGGGTGATGAAACAAGAAAACATTACCTCTGCGGTATTTTTACCTTTATTCTAAACAATTCAGACTGGGGCACGCAATAAGACAATAGACCAGGACTCCGTAAAATGTTAATGTCCTCAAAGTCACACACACACAAGACTGGAAAATTTTACTAAACTGAAGGAGGTGGCCAGGCACAGTGGCTCATGCCTGAAATAATCCTAGCTTTTTGGGAGGCAGGGCTGGGAGGATCTCTGGAGCTCAAGAGTTCATAGACCAGCCTGAGTGAGAGTGAGACACCATCGCTACTAAAAAATAGAAAAGATTAGCCAGGTGTTGTGGCAGGTGGCTAGAGTCCCAGCTACCCAGGTGCTGAGGCAGGAAGATCGCTTGAACCCAGGAGTTTGAGGTTGCTGTGTGCTATGACACCATGGTACTCTAGCCTGGGACAGCAGAGTGAGACTCTGTCTCCAAATAAAATTGAAAGACTTGATAACCAAATTCAGTGAGCAATCCTTGATTCTGCATTAAAATAGAAAAGCAGTCAGAAAAGTCATTTCTATGGACAATTAGGGGAATTTGAATATACTATATATTGGAAATATTTTAACAATGTTCAATTTCTTGGGCATATTATAGTGTAGTTATCTACAAGAATGGCTTGTTCTTAGGTGAAGTGTCAAGATGTCTATAACTTAAGTTCAAATGGTTCAGCAAAATGTCTAAAAAATTTGTAGTTAAAAAAATATATATAGAGGGCGGTGCCTGTGGCTCAAAGGAGTAGGGCACCGGCCCCATATGCTGGAGGTGGTGGGCTCAAACCCAGCCCTGGCCAAAAAAACTGCAAAAAGAAAAAGAAAAAATATATATGGACATATATATATATATGCATACACACATATATATATATAGAGAGAGAAAGTAAATGCGGTTAAATGTTAACCGGTGAATCTAGGAGAGGTTATATAGATGATAATCATACATGACTTTCAACTTTTCACATTTTTTTGTGCGTAAGACAGAGTCTCACTCTGTTGCCCTGGGTTGAGTGCCATGGCATCATCAAAGCTCACAGCAACCTCAATCTCTTGGGCCCAGATGCTCCTCTTCTCTCAGCCTCTCCAGTAACTAGGACTATAGGTTCCCAGCACAACATCTGACTAGTTTTTCTATTTTTAGTAGACACAGGGTCTTGCTCTTGCTCTTGCTCAGGCTGGTCTTGCACTCCTGAGCTCAAGCAATCCACCTGCTTCGGCTTCCCAGAGTGCTAGGATCACAGGCATGAGCCACCATGCCCAGCCCAACTTTTAACATTTTACAAAATACAGTTTTCCTTCTAGTGATCAGGACTGTTTATTTCAAAAAGAAAAAAATAATAATTAAAAATACAAAGTTTGGAGAGAAAAAAACGCATTTGTTACTTAGCTATAGCTTTTTTTTCCTTTTTTTGAGACAGAGCCTCACTATGTCACCCTCAGTAGAGTGCTGTTTTGTCACAGTTCACAGCAAACTCTTGGGCTTAAGCGATTCTCTTGCCTCAGCCTCCCAAGTAACTGGGACTACAGGCACCCACCACAACACCCGGCTATTTTTTGTTGTTGTTGCAGTTGCCATTGTTGTTTAGCAGTCCCAGGCTGGGTTCAATAACCTCTGTGGCTGGCACCATAACCTCTGTGCTACAAGGCGCTGAGGCAGCAGCTATAACTCTTAAAAACTATTGATTTCCCAATTTTTGTCAGTATGAAATTTACTGAATTATCTCTAGTCACCTTAGGAGAGAGACATGGATGGGATGGGAGAGGACAGTGAGAAAGTCCCGGAAAAGTGACAGGTGTGGCTACCGAGAGACCCCAGTAGGGACTGGTGGAGAACTAGGCAGCCAAAGAGTGAAGGGGCTAGACAGGAAACAGAGGTGGAAACCGAGGGACGGGCTCCAGGCTCAAACCCTGGAGTCTGTCTCCGGTCTCCAGCCAGCGCTGGCCACTTTACGCCGTGTGGGAGGTATTTGTCTCAGCTTGTGTCCTTCACTGCCTACCACTGACTTTGAGTACAGAGGTTAAATGTGTGAGTCAGCAGGCCTTGTAGGAGTCTCAGCCCTGCAGAGTGAACTTGGACAAGCTATTTAGCCCTCAGAAGTCTGAGGCTTTCCTGAAATGACAAATGTAGAGCAGGTAGCACAGGGGTCACGTGTGGGACCCACTCAGTACATGTGTGACAACATATGTAAACAGTCTCAGCCGATAGCACCAGTAGTCACCTGCTCAAACACATGCTCATCAGAAATCTCTGAGGTGCCTTTGCCTCACCTGCCCCCGTCCAATTGATCAGCCCTCCCTACTTTCGAATCTCTTGTCTACCTCCTGCATTGACTTTTTTTTTTTTTTGATACAGAGTCTCACTCTGTTGCCCCAGGCTAGAGTGCCTTGATGTCACAGCTCACAGCAACCTCAAACTCCTGGGCTCAAGTAACCCTCTTGCCTCCTTAGGGTTAGGGTTAGGGATTACAGGTGCCCACCACAACACCCAGCTATTTTTTTCTATTTTCAGTGGAGATGGGGGTCTCACTCTTGCTCAGGCTGGTCTCAAACTCCTGAGCATAGGCAATCCACCCACCCTCCCAGTGTTTTAGGATTATAGGTGTGAGCCACCGTACCTGGCCATTTTTTTTTTTTTTTTTGAGACAGGGGCTTGCTCTGTTGCCTGAGAGCTTGAGAGCTGGAGAGTAGAGTGCAGTGATGTGGCAGCTCACAGCAACCTCAAACTCCTGAGCTCTAGCAATCCTCTTGCCTCAGCCTTCAAATAGCTGGGATTACAGGTGCATGTCACTCATGCCTGGTTAATTTTTTTTTTTTTTTTGGTAGAGAGGTTCTGGAGGCTGAGAAGTGCAAGATGGAGGAGACTTATCTGGGCAGGGCCTTCTTGCTGCCTCCTGCCATAGCAGAAGGCAGACGAGCAGGATGGCGTGAGCTCAGGAGAGGGAAGGCGGCTGAACTCATCCTTTTACAAGAACCTACTCCTGTGATGATGGCATTATCCTAATCACCTCTCAGCATTGTTGCATTGGGGATTAAGTTTCCAACACAAGAACTTTGGGTGACACATTCAAACCGTAGCACCCCCTTACCCCCCTGCAGATGTTCTCAGCTTAATGGGGAATATCACGCTCTTGCCTGAGACCTCCCATCCCCCGGACTACCTGACGTCTGACATCGTGACTTGGCTTCATCCCTTAAACCCTCCGCAGGGCTCACTGCATTCCAGCGTGCTGGCTGCCTTCACTCCTTTCCGTCCCTCAAACACCTCTGGCTCATTCTTACCACATGGGTTTGCATTTGTTGTTCCCAGAGCCTGAAATGCTGTTAGATGCCTCCACCTCCCATTCCTCTTCCTCACGCTCTGGGTTTCATCTCAAATGTCCTTTCCTCTGATGTGGTGTGCACCTCCACCCCAGCCCCCAGTCGCTAGTAGCCGGTTCCATTATCTTTTAAGCATTTTTCACTGTTGACCTTACCTTGTTTGCTTATTTATCCTCTGTATGCCTCCGACACACTCCAAGTTCGGAGAGGTGCCCTCATGGAACATGAGGTCAGTGTCTCTGGGTCCCTACTATAGCTTTGGCACTAGAACCTAGAACAGTGCCTGGCACGTAACAGGCACTCAGTAACAATTTGTGAAACAAATTCATGGATTGTTCCCCAAGTTCACTTCAATATGAATTCATGCGCGTGTGCCCACCTTATCTAGCACCTACCATGTTCTCTCCTGCAGGTCAGGGAGTGTCCCTGTACATCCCCCAGGCCACCATCAATGCCACTGTGGAACAAGACATCCTGCTCTCGGTGGAATATTCCTGTCATGGGGTGCCCACCATTGAATGGACACACACATCCAACTGGGATGCGCGGAGGATCGTGGTGTGGCAGCCAGGGACTCAGGCCAACATCTCCCAAAGCCACAAGGGCAGAGTCTGCACCTTCGACAACGGCTCCCTGCAGCTCTTCCACGTGGGCGTGAGGGACTCGGGGTACTATGTCGTCACTGTGACCGAGCGCCTGGGGAGCAGCCAGTTTGGCACCATTGTCCTGCGCGTCTCTGGTGAGACAGCCCTGGGCCGGGCACCTCTCCGAACTTGGAGTGTGTAGGAGGCCAACCGTGCAATATATTTTGTTTTGTTTTTTCAACTGTGCAATATTAAGAGATGTTTTCTCGTCTTTCCTCCCCCACCCCGTAGAGATCCGCTACGAAGACCTGCACTTTATAGCTGTCTTCCTTGCTTTTTTCGCTGCTGTGGCCGCGGTATTAATCAGCCTCATGTGGATTTGTAATAAGTGTGCGTATAAGTTCCAGAGGAGGAGAAGACACAAACTCAAAGGTAGCTCCGTAGGCCCTGGGATAATCCCCGCGTGGTTTTGAGGCTGGGGTGGCATGAGTTACCTTGCTCTCATACAGAGAGCACTGTGCAGCTAGTTTTCAATCATTGACTTGTCCTTTGCTTTGCAGAAAGCACAACTGAGGAGGTGGAACTGCAAGATGTTGAGTGTTAGCCAAGGCCGGGCCTAACTGCATCCCCACCTCCAGAGGAAGCCATTCTCCCCTGGGTTGGCTGTGAGAGCCGTCGCCTGCCGGCCTGTGTACACACCTGTCAACACACACTCTTGGACCCTTCCCTTAGGCAGCAGTCAGGGGACCCAGGCCCCTGCCAGGACAGTTTCCGAAGGAACAGGGTGAGGAATTCCTGAGAAACAAAGGGAATCAAGGATAATCTCATTAGTTTTTTCTCCTGTTTCACGCAGCAAACCCTCTTGTAGAAACCAGCTGGAGCAAGTCCATCCTCTTTCATGCCTCCTGCTTTTTAGAACTCTGCTCTTCTGCTTGTCAGAGTCAGGGCTGGTGATCTTCATAATAAAAGCAGATGGAAGAGAATACTCAGTGAGAAGCCTCCACAGCAAACTCAGATGTAAATCAAATTGTTCCTTCAAAGATCACAGGAAAGGTTATTCCCTCAGCTTTCCATTTCTTTGAAAACAAGGGTTCACTTTGCACTCTTAAACACCACCCCTCATCATCAACATTCCTATGGAAAGTTTTTTGACACCAAAGCCTAAGGTTTTTGTCTATATTTCAAAAAGAGAAAATACATCATAGATTGGGCAGTGTAAATGTTAAGCTGTTACGTTTCCAACTGTGGGGAAAAAAATGTTTTAAAGAATGAATGAAATAAAGCCTGAAAAAAGCCCTGGTTCTTTTTGTGTGTGTGTAGACAAGTCTCACTTCATCACCCTTGGTAGCGTGCTGTGGCGTCACAGCTCACAGCAACCTCCTACTCCTAGGCTTAGATGATTTTCTTGCCTCAGCCTCCGGAGTAGCTGGGACTACAGGCGCCCGCCACAATGCCCAGCTATTTTTTGTTGCCATTTGGCTGGGGCCGGGTTTGAACCCCCACCCTCGGTATATGGGGCCGGCACCCTACTCCATGAGGCACAGGGCCCCAAAGCCCTGGTTCTTTGTGTGAGCCCACTCCTGCCAAGAGCTCCGAGGCTCTAGGAGATGTCTGTGGCCAGGGCCCAGCATGACACCCTCGACCACAGCCGTGGGCATGTGTTTCAAATGACAATGCAACCGATCACATGGGTTCTAACAGCAAACATTCTATTTTGGGTTTTTTTGCAGTTTTTGGCTGGGGCTGAGTTTGAATCCCCCACCTCCAGCATATGGGGCAGGTGCCCTACTCCTGTGAGCCACCCACACTGCCCAACATTAAACATTCTTTAGCAATTCAGAAAAACATCACCTATTAGCACCACCTGTCCCTCCGCAGTGTTGCTAAATGGCAAACTTGAAATTTGTGTTTCCAGAATATTGTAATTTAGTAGTCCTTTCTGTTTCTAGGAAGGGCTGAAACAAGAATGTGTTAATTTTTAAAAGCCACAAGGTTTATAATTTTTTTTTTTTTAAAGGAGAGCGTATTCTGGGACAGGGGTCTCAACTTGCAGTGGCTATTCTGACAAGCTGGGGAACACTACTCTGGCCATAAGCCAGGAACACGTTTCAAGAGAGGGGCAAAAGGAAACAGGATTTTATACTAAAAAGGAGGCTAAATAAACTTATTTAACAAGGCATAGGAGTCATGAGGAGAAAACGCACCTGTGTAATAGTGCTTTACAGCTCCCATCCAGTCACGGCTGGCAACTCCGTTTTAAGGCTTGTTTTCCGGGGATTCCTTGGCCAAGAAGGGTCTTACTGAGTTAGCAGGAGGTTCAGGATTTTATTTAGTTCACAGATGTGATATTTGTGCCGCCTGGCTCAGCAATGCATGAAGATGCCATAGTGAACACATAGGCTTTGTCAACAGAACGTCCTGTCAGAGATCATGATCTGAGAACCCACAAGGTACATACTATACGTTCTCATTTCGTGGTGTTCTGGGTAAAGGAGACTACAACGGAGAACCCAGATCCTATGAAGCCCACATAAGATGGCAAAACCCCGAAGAGAGCAGGTTATCAGGACGTTCTGCCCAAGGCAAGAATGCAGAGAGGGGCCCCGAGGGAGAACACAAGTGGAGGGCAAGGCTGAGACACCGGGAGAGCGGAGGTGGCCGAAGAGAATGCTGGAGACGAACCGTTACCAAGGAGCCAAACAGGGCAGGGCGAAACTGCAGGGCTGGACTCTGGTGCAGCCTCTCTGACAACACCAGAGGGACCCTGGGGTTGTGAACACCCTCTGGCTGGCATCAGCTTTTACATACCCAGCATGGGTTTCTTATTTTTAATTTTTTTTAATTTCAGGATATTAGTGGATAGACATTTCATTTACATACTTAGTTTTTATACAGACTGAGTCAAAGTAGTGCACCTTTTAGTGTCTTTGTACGGATAGGGCACTGTACCCCAAAAGGCGAGAAGTTACCCATCCCCTCCTCCCCCAACCCCAGCTGGATTTTCATTGAGATTTGCCCAGCACAGGTTTTTTCTGCCCAGTTTCCAGAGGCAGCAAACAGATGGCTGGGTTACTGACAGCAGAGCAGATCCCTGTGGTCAGGGTCGGCACCTCCACACACGACGACCCACTGAGGGCCTGAGAGCAGCACTTGCACCTTTCTGCACACTTGAACCCACCCGTTCTAGCCATCAGGACATTGCTTCCACTGCTTCTTAAAAATTAAGTGGTTGTTTGGGTTTAGTTTAATTACGAAGGTGATAAATCCTTTAAAATTCATGTTACTAAAGCCTATACATAAAGTAAGTTCTCTCTCCTTCCACTCTGCTTTCCAGTGGGAATTAGTTAAATTGGCGTGTATGCTTCCAGACTTGCTTATGCATATATGAACACAACCGTCAATATACACACCACAATATACACATTTTCTTTTTTTTTTTTTTTCAGCAGGGTAGAAACAACAGTCATTTATTATCTATTAGTTTCTTTATATCAGGAATCTAGGCATGGTTTATTTGGATGTCTCTGCTTCAAGGTCCCTTGCAAGGTTGCAATCAAGGCGTCCGCTGGGGCTGCATTCTCTTCTGATAGCTCAACAGAGAATCCATTTGTAAGCTCACTGAGATGGTTGTTACCAAGATCGACTCTCTCATAAGCTGTTAGATGGAGGGCCTCAATTCTTTGCAGGCAACTGACTAGAGGTTTCCTTCAGTTTCATGCCATAGGGCAGTTCACAACATGACAATTGGATTCCATACACATTTTATTTTATTTTTAGTCAAATGGGATCAATTATACGTTTTACCCTACAACTTGCCTATTTTTTCTCAATGTTTCTTAGGCATTATTTCCCAAACTTCATTGTCCTTCTCCGCACAAGCAGTCCATAGTGTGGGCAGTTTGTTCACCAAAAAAAAAAAAAAAAAAAAAAAAAACCAAACAAACAACCCACTACCTTTGTTTCGAATGTTTGTTTGCTTGGGCAAACTCTTTTTTTTTTTTTTTTTTTTTTAGAGACAGTGTCTCACTTTATCGCCCTCGCTGTGGCCTCACACAGCTCACAGCCCTCCAGCTCCTGGGCTCAAGCTATCCTCTCACCTCAGCCTCCCGAGTAGCTGGGACTACAAGCACCCGCCACAGTGCCCCGCTATTTTTCTGTTTTGCAGTTCGGCCGAGGCCGGGTTTGAACCCGCCACTTTCGGTACATGGGGCCGGCGCCCTACTCGATGAGCCACAGGCGCCGCCCTGGGCAAACTTTGTATTACATCAGACTAGTCCTTCAACCAAGATGACTTCCTCTTGTTAACTAATACATTCAACTCTGTCTGCATCTCTTACTCTTTCAGGGGACTCAGAGTCAATGTTTTATAATATTGGTGGACTTTGTGTAAAGCTTATGGAGGACTGAGTATTGGAGGTGGGAAAGAGGATACTGCCAATGTACAATAAATCTAAAATTTTGGCTCTAGATTTGGTCGTACACAATGTACATGCAAATAGGCTAAATTCCTTTGATGTAACAAACCAGTGATTGTTGAGGCAGTTATGTCCCTTAAAATATTTTTTCCTACTAAATGAAGTGTTTTTATTCGTGAATAGTTCATCAGTGCCAATTAGAATTCCCGATCAACATGAGACAACCAGAGGTATCTTTCACTTGAGAGTATTCCAGCAAAGAAACACGACGACGTCTGGGAGGGTAAACGTGTGACTCCTGTTGGGCTCTTCCAATACTGAACACAGTTCAGAGACCTCTGTGTACTGTCTGTGGGGAGCATGGGGCTCAGCACTTGTAAAGAAAGATAAAAGAGAAGCCATGAATAGATTTAGGGGCGAGGCCATGGCTACTCCCCAAATCATCAGCCAGCCTTTCACATTGTATTTTACCTTTGTATCTCAAATTTCTGCCTCATTTGTCAAGTTTTCAAGTCACATATAGTCTGTTCTCGACATTCATGTTTCTATATAGCCAGAAACTCATTTATGTTCAATAAGTAGGAAAATGAAGACGGTGTAACAGGCAAGTTTTTCTGGTACCTGAGCAGGAGTAGCCGTACTACCAGGCCCCCTGAGCTCTACTTTCAGAGCCGTGAAAATGAGCGCCTGCACCCAGGGCTCCTCTTGTACTGTGTAATGTTTAGCCATCGTCTTTCAGAAAGACACTGCGATTGGCCTCAATTTCTCACTGTTACAGACCTCCTCGATAATCCTTACCCCGTGACCTTTTGTTAACCTTTGCTTTGTGAAGTATTTCTACAGGATAAATTTCTAGAGGTGAACTCGCAATTATGAAACAGTAGACTTTAAAGGAAAGTCAAAGTTCAGTGACTGACTTCCGAGCAGCACTTGTCCCATGGTGCTGTGTCAGTGAGATAGGGCTGCTCCCCTGGGAGCTGCCTTTCCATCACTAAGCTTTAGGAAACAGTTACCATCCTAAAGGGAGATCCCAGGACAGGTATTTTAGCTCCAAGGATGTAAGCCTTCACCAAAAACGGGAAGAGGGACGTGAAACCAAACAGATTAAAGGCAGAGGCAGGGAGCACACTCGGCAAAAACCAGAATCTTCATACCCACAAAAGCAATCATTGTCTTCACTATATATGAAGTATCTATAAATATGGATTTGAGATTCTGAAATGCTTTCTCCCAATGACAAATAAAGCTGGTGCTAACCAATTTTTCTTGTAGAGATAGTCTCACTTTATCGCCCTCGGTAGAGTGCTATGGCGTCACACAGCTCACAGCAACCTCCAGTTCTTGGGCTCAGGTGATTCTCTTGCCTCAGCCTCCCGAGTAGCTGGGACTACAGGCGCCTGCCACAACGCCCGGCTATTTTTTTGTTGCAGTTTGGCCAGTGCCAGGTTTGAACCTGCTGCCCTCGGTATATGGGGCCGGCCCCTTACTCACTGAGCCACAGGTGCCACCCAAGTGCTAACCATTTTTAACAATGACTGGTTAACCATTTTTTTCAACCTTCTAATTGGCTTGAATCAGAATCATACTTGCTTAATGATTTATATTTGCACACAGAGCACTTCAGAATTTATCATCCATTACAAACCTTATTAAACCTTTGAACTACCTTTGAGGTTAGCAGAGAGGGCACTCTTACCCTCATTTAAGTATAAGGCAGCGGTTCTGAACCTGGGGCTGAGACCCCTTTTTAACAATGAAAATACATTGCAGCATTAGAAAGGTTGAGAACCACTGGTATAAGGGAATAGTTTCATACAGCAAGCTCATAGAGTCAACATTCAAACAGAGCTCTTTTGCCAACTTTTTTGTGAGACAGTCTCAATCTGTCACTCTGGGTTGAGTACCATAGCTCACAGCAACCTCAAACTCTTGGGCTCAAGCAATTCTCTCATCTCAGCCTCCTGAGTACCTGAGACTAGAGGCACCTACCGTAATTCCTGGCTAATTTTTCTATTTTTAGTAGAGACGAGGACTCGTTTTTGCTCAGGTTGGAGCTCCTGAGCTCAAGCAATCCGCCCACCTCAGCCTTCCAGAGTGCTAGGATCACAGGCATGAGCCACTGCAACCAGCTCCAACTTCTTAAAACTTGTTGAGGGAATAGTTGGTTTTCAGCGACTTGCCTCCCAAGTTCCATAGCACATCCTTCCAACTCCAGGTAATTTAGATTGAAACATTAAACTGAAAAATGTAAAAAGACACAAGAGGTGCTGAAACAGCAACAAACCCTAGGTTTGCTTTAGTCTTACTGTTCTTTAAGGGGGCAATGGCTATTCATGGAACAGTGACTTAACTGAATGGGAAAAGCAGACCTGTGAACCTCGGGAGTCTTCAGTTATTCTATTCAGACGGAGTTCGAAAGAACAGGTGGTAGTTTCCATGCATGTATTCTCATCCATTCTACTCCAAGTGTGGTCTTTGCCTGTAAACTGTTACTGGTTTATGACAAGATAAGTATGGAAACATGGGTTGGTGCCCACAGCTCACTGGGTAGGGGGCCGGTCACATACACCAAACCCAGCCTGGGCCTGCTAAACAACAATGACAACTGCAACCAAAAAATAGCCGGGCTGGCTTGGCGCCTGTGGCTCAACGTGCTAAGGCGCCAGCCACGTACACCTGAGCTGGCGGGTTCGAATCCAGCCTGGGCCTGCCAAACAACAATGACGGCTGCAACCAAAAAAAAATGGCCGGAAGTTGTGGCGGGCGTCTGTAACCCCAGCTACTTGGGAGGTGGAGGCAGGAGATTCGCTTCAGCCCAGGAATTGGAGGTTCCTGTGAGCTGTGATGCCACAGCACTCTATCCAGGGTAACAGCTTGAGGCTCTGTCTCAGAAAAAAAAAAAAAACAAAAAAAAAAAACAAAAAATAGCCGGGTATTGTGGTGGGCAGCTGTAGTCCCAGCTACGTGGGAGCCTGAGGCAAGAGAATTGCTTAAGCCCAAGAGTTTGAGATTGCTGTGAGCTCTGACGCCAGGGCACCCTACTGAGGACAACATAGTGAGACTCTGTCTCAAAAAAAAAAAGATAAGCATGGAAACAGAAAATAAAACATTTAGAAATCTTTGACAAGAATTTTATGTCTATTATAATCAAATAAAAAGAAGTTATCTTGTAAAATCTCATTTTTCTAGGAGTATGTTTTTACCAGTTTACTGAAGTACAATTTACAATGGACAGAAATTTAAAAAACAAAACCTATCACGGAGTGAAAGCTTAAGACTCATCTGTTAGTCTGAGCTTTCAAAACAGCGTATGAGATTTCTCACATGAGTGTAATTGCACAGTTTACCCTATTAGCCAAAGCAAATTTTGTGGGTGACCATAATTTTTGAAGTGTTAAAAGCTTTGGAATTAACTGCAGGTTCATACCAATTCTTTCCATTTTCATAGACAGAAAGATGCTGTATTTTGATCAGAAGGCGGGTAAAAGGCTCAGCGATCCTAGCTAAGTGGTTAGGGCACCGGCCATATACACAGGGCTGGCGGGTTCAAACCTGGCCCGTGACTGCTAAACATTGACAACTACAACAAAAATATAGCCCAGTGTTATGGCAGGTGCCTATGGTCCTAGCTACTTGGGAGGCTGAGGCAAGACAATCACTTAAGCCCAAGAGTTGGAGGTTGCTGTGAGCTGTGATGCCACAGCACTCTGAGGGTGACATAGTGAGACTCTGTCTCAAAAAAAAAAGGGAATGGGGTATAAAAGCTAATACACGGCACGTAGTCATCTTATAAATTATTTAATGCAAAGTGTCTGTTTTAAACATTTAAAGGTTTACTAATAAGGAGATTCTACCTATACATTATTTTCTGTGGTACTAAAAGGCTCATCCATCTCTTACTTATGGAAATTCCTCAGGCACACTTTAGGACTGGGGTGTTATTTCCAACAAGAGAAACATGTTCCTTGGCAAAGGTAATTCATTAAGCCATTAGTTTTTTTCTCTTTGAAAATTCAGATAGCTAATGGAAAAGACTTTAGTCGGAGACAGCAATCCAGGGTCACTGGATGGAGGCTGGAGAACCTCAGGAAAAGGCTAGGGGTCTCAAGTGAAGCAAGGTTGCTCAAGTGGGAGAAAAGACACAAACACTGGAGGAAGCCCTAAAGATACCATCTGCCTTTTTTTTTTTGGGAGACAGAGTTTCTCTCTGTTGTCCTGAGTAGAATGCCATGGTCATCATTAGCTCACAGCAACCTCAAACTCTTGGGTACAAGTGATTCTCTTGCCTCAGCCTTCCAAGTAGCTGGGACTAAAGGCACCTGACACAACACCCAGCAATTTTTAGAGATGGGGTTTTCCCTCCTGCTCAGGCTGGTCTGGAACTCCTAAGCTCAAGAAATCCACTCCCCTCGGCCTCCCAGAGAGCTAGGACTACAGGCAGGAGCCGCCAGGCCTGTCCACAATCTGCCTTCTTTAAGGCCTCCAGCTGTCCTTTCTGAGGAAGTTCTTAAATTATCTATTTAGGTTAGATCCAAGCATAAAGAAGATAACTGCAGTTACGCTTCACTTGCTAACACAGGAGGACACCTTGTTTGAAGTCAACAGCCAAGAAAGAGTATTTTAAAAAGCAAATTCAAACCTTTAAATTAGTAACATTTATTTAACCAAATAAAAAATGTATTATTTTACATCTCCCCATACTGTGTATCCTAAATCTGTACATACTTCTGCATTTCAAAGCACTTGTCACTTACAAAGTGAAAGGTTTCAAAATGCCGAGTAAACATTTGCCAATTATTATTTTTTAAAAATAATACACCTTTGGAAGTTATTGCTTCCTTGTGCTTATAGCTGATCAGCATACAATTCAAGTCCAAGTTTCTGCAAACTTCTCTAGAAAAAATGTGGAAACTGTTCTGGAAAAAAATCATAGCAGACAAGGGCTAAGTGCAGACATAAGCAGTTCCATTTTATAAACAAAGTTTCGACCTTCCATTTTATTCCACTGAACTTCTTTGAATGGTCCACGAAGATAACTCCATTTGCTATCTTGTAAAACATCACTTTTTGGAAGGTCTTTACACTGGTTACGGGGAAACTGAACCATAACCTTGCTGCCACTTTCAGGTCCATTACGAACTGTGGAGAAAACAGCAATGCACTCATTTTCCAAACTAGAAAATAACAAGGATAAATCCCCCAACACTGAAATTGCCCAATGCCACATTTCTCAGGACAACCTTGTCCTTAAATGACTCATGACTGTATTTTTTTTTTTTTTTC
>CAUYRH010076399.1:0-44736 GCA_963574655.1 Perodicticus potto | reverse complement strand
TTCACCTTCCCCCCGGCGGAAGGGACTGCATTCATTCGTTTCCTGGCCAAGGAACCCATACACCTATATATACCCTGAGGCTAGAGGCCTAGAGGAGGAGACGGGGAAAGACCGGGAGAGGAACGGAGAGAGCTTCTCTCTCCGTACTTGAAATCTCTCCCACTACCAGGAGCTTTGGTGTTTTCTGTATTCTTTTCTGTAAATCAATTCTGTCTAATCACGGACGGGGGGGGGGGGGAATAATGTAATGAAGAATAATAAAATACATGTATTTAAAATAAATAAATAAATAAATAAATAAAATAAAATAAAATAGCTGCATGTTGCTATTCTAGCTAAAACTGATCACCTGGGTGATGAAAATTATGAAAACACGCTGAAACACAGCTGAGCAGACCTTGAAGTGCACAATATATCAGGATGTTTCGAGATCATCTAATAAATGGCAGTACCGCCTCCAACCCTAGGCAGAATAGCAGGTGAGCAGCCTTAGCACCAAGGAGATTAAGACACTTAGGTGCCGATTGTGGCAGTACCATGCACATAATCAGCCCCAAACAAGTGACCACACTGTATACTGCTCTCGTTCAGAAGGAGATGTCCATTTGCCTTCAGCCCTAAGTTAAGTCCAATCTCCTTGCCCACTACCACTGTAGCCAAGCCAGAGGAGACTCTGCTTCACTATCCTCTTACCCTAAGATCCAGACATGGGTGCTGCTTCATCCTAACTACAGCACACAGGGCAACTATGTGACCTCTTTGGGCCTCAGTTTCCTCCTTTGTAAGATGAAGGCAAAGCACCACCTTATAAGGGTGTTGTGAGATTTAGCATCAGGTATTAGGTAAGTGTTAATTGTTTGCCGATTTTATTAATAATATTATTATCATCACAGTGATTTTCTCAGCTTCTCCAGGGACCAGCTTCTCAGCCCCATTTCTACCTACATGTCTGAGAAGGCCTAGTGTGTGTTTATTCATTCATCGAATGTATCAAACGCTTACCAAGTTCTGACTCTGTGCTATGCTCTGGGGACATAATGATGCTTAATACCCAAGAGATGTCCAGGAGTCTTTTCATCCATTTCTTTGCCATTTTATTCTGGCTTCCTGATTGTTTACACCTGGGGGTGTTGCTATATAATAACATCTGTCACCAGTTGAGCACTTACCATAAACCAAGTAATTTATACACACATTATCCAGTTATATCCTTATATCACTCTAAGTGCTACACATTGCTACCTTCATTTTCAGCTAAAGAAACCGAGGCACGGAGAGGCTAAATAATTCGCTCATATTCCTACAATGAAGTAGTGCTAACAACAGGATTTGAACAGAAGTCTGTTTGAGTTCCAACGTCTCCACCATGTTCTGGAGGACCTAGAAGAGGTAAGAAGCTCCCTCCTTGTTGTGGAGGATGAACTTCCCTGGGCACAGTGAGACCCTCACTTAGTTCCATCTTTGAGAAGCTGAAAATCCTTCAGCAGCTTCTATTCCCAGTCACCACCAAAACTGACCTGTGCCGGGGCAGCAGCAGCCAGCTCCTTTCCTGGGGCACTGGGTATTCATGTTTTCTTTGGAAATGCTTCATGGAAAATATCAGCCCATGAACTAAACAACTGTTCAGAGCCACGATCCAAAGAGGCACAAACATTCCAGGAATTGTTGAGAGTGTACATGGCTCTCAAGGATCCAAGTTCCTGGTGCAGATTTGGGGACAAAGCAAATGCCATGTCCATCCTGGGGCTCACAAATAGCTGTTCCGGTAGCAGGTCATCGGGGACAATCTCGTGACAAAGGAAATCTGGAGGATTTTGCTTTTCTTTCATTTTTTTCTCCCCTCCCCCCAGCTTTATTAAGGTCTAACTGACAAATAAGTAAAAATTATATGTGTTTGCAGTGTACAATGTTATATTTTTATCTGTGCATGCTTTGTAAAATGATTAAATCAATCTAATTAACTTATCCATCACCTCATATGCTTATCTTTTTTGTGGTGAGAACATTTAAGGTCTAATCTGTTAGCAATACTCAAGTATATAATACATCTTTATTCACTATGGTTCCATGCTGTACAATACATCTTCACTAATTATTCATCCTGTCTAATTGAAACTTTGTACCCTTTCATCAACATCTCCCCACTTCCTCCCAGCCCCTGACAACCACCATTCTACTCTCTGTTTCTGCGCGTTCAACTGTTTCAGATTCCACATATTTGTGTGAGATCATGTGGTATTTGTCTTCCTGGTTTATTTCACTTGGAGTCATGTCTTCCAGGTTCATCCATGTTGCAAATGATATGGTTTCCTTTCCTTGGAAGGCTTCTTGGCTATTGTGAATAATGCTTCAATGAACATAGAAGTACAGATATCTCTTCAACATACCGGCTTTATTTCCTTTGGATATATACCCAGAAAGAAGACTGTTGGATCATTTAGTGGTTCTATTTTTAATTTTTTTGAACACTATTTTCCACAATGGCAATTTACACTCCCACAAATAGTGTACAGGAATTCCTTTTTCTCCACAGCCTCATTAACACTTTTATTATCTTTTATCTTTTTTATAATAGCCACCCTAACATGTGTGAGGTGATGTCTCATTGTGGTTTTAATTTGCATTTCTCTGATGATTAGTAATGTTGAACTTTTCTTGTTTTTATATACTTGTTGGTGTTTGTATGTCTTTCGAGAACCGTCCATTCGGGTCCTTCATTGGGTTATTTGCTTTCTTGCTATTGAGTTCCGTCAGTTCCTTATATATTTTGGACATTAACTCCTTACTAGATGTACAATTTGCAAATATTTTCTTTTATTCCATATGTTGTCTCTTTGCTCTGTTGATTGTTTCCTTTGCCGTGCTGAAGTTTTTGTTTTTTTGTTTTTGTTTGTTTGTATTTAGGACAGTCTCACTTTGTCACCCTCAGTAGTGTGCTGTGGCATCACAGCTCACAGCAACCTCAAACTCCTGGGCTTAAGCCTTTATCTTGCCTCAGCCTCCCAAGTAGCTGGGACTATAGGCACCCACCACAATGCCCGGCTATTTTTAGAGACAAGGTCTCTCTCTGGCCCAGGCTGCTCTCAAACCTTTGAGCTCAGGCAATCCGCCCACCTAGGCCTCCCAAGTGCTGTGTGCAGAAGATTTTTAATTTGATAAATCTCATTTGTCTATTTTTGATTGTGTTGTCTGTGTTTCTAGGGGTCATATCTAAAAAATTGTTGCCTTGGGTGGTGACTGTAGCTCATTGAGTAAGGCACCGGCCCCATATACCAAAGGTGGCGGGTTCAAACCCGGCCTCAGCCGAACTGCAAAAACAGAAAAATAACTGGGCGTTGTGGCAGGCGCCTGTGGTCCCAGCTACTTGGGAGGCTGAGGCAAGAGAATCGCCTAAGCTCAGGAGTTGGAGGTTGCTGTGAGCTGTGGGACGCCATGGCACTCTACCGAGGGCCATAGAGTGAGACTCTGTCTCTACAAAAAAAAAAATTGTTGCCTTTACCAATGTCAAGAAGTTTTTCTCCATGTTTTCTTGTAGTAGTTTTAGAGTTGCAAGTCTTATGTTTAAGCCTTTAATTTATTTTGAATTTGTTTTTGTAGATGGTGTGAAATACGGATCAAATTTTATTCTTTTGCATGTGGTTAGCCAGTTTTCTCAACAGCGTTTATTGAAGAGACTGTCCTTTCCTCATTGTGTGTTCTTGGCATCATTGTCAAAGATCAGTTGACTATAAACGGGTGGATTTATTTCTGGGCTTTCTTTTCTGTTCCATTGGTCTATATGTCTCTTTTTATCTGACTAACACAAAGTTTTGACTACTATAGCTTTAAGATTGATTTTGAAATCAATTAGTGTGATCCCACCAGTTTCGTTGATTTTACTTAAGATTGCTTTGGCTATTCCGAGTCTTTGAGATTTCTTATGAATTTTAATAATGATTTTTCTATTTCTGTGAAAATATCACTGGAATTTTGATAGGGATTGCATTGAGTCTACAGATTACTTTGGGTAGTATGAACATTTTAATAATATTAATCCTTCCAATCCATGAACATGGGCTATCTTTCCATTTATTTGTATCATCCTCAAATTCTTTCATCAATGTTTTAGTTTTCAGTGCGCAAATCTTTTGCCTCCTTTATTAAAATTTATTTCTAAATATTTTATATATGTGTGTATAGTCACTACAAAAGTTTTGAACCAGACTGTAGTGTGGTCCATATTTCACTTCCAAGAAACACAGTTGACAGAGTCCTTTCTGATTCACCTGTGCAAGTTTCAACTTGCTGGGCTTATCAGTGTTGCTGGGAGGGCTTCTTTTGTTTCCATTCACACAAATTTTACATTTTTCAATTTTTTTGTATCTCAGAACTTTCGTAATAACCCATGTATATGCCATTGTAAGTGGAATTGTTTTCTTTTTTTTTTTCAGATAGCTCATTGTTAGTGTATAGAAACACTACAGATTTTTAAATGTTGATTTTGCATTCTGAAACTTTACCTAATTTGGGGGTTCTAACAGTTTTTTGGTGACGTATGCAGGCTTTTGTACCATATAAGATCATGTCATTTTTTATGTATAAGATCATGTCAGAAAAAGTTAATTTTACGTTTTCCTTTCCAGTTTGGAGGCCTTCCCTTTTTTGTTTTTCTCTTGCCTAATTGCTCCCACTAGGACTTTTAGTACTACATTGAGTAGAAGCAGTGAGAGTGGATATCCTTGTCTTGTTCCTGATCTTGGAGGAAAAGCTTTCCACTTTTCACCATTGAGTATGATATTAGCTGTGAGCTTGTTTTAGTTGAGGTACATTAATTCTATACGTTATTTTCTAATTTCTTGAGAGCCTTTATCATGAAAGGATGTTAAATTTTGTCAAATGCTTTTTCAGCATCTATTGAGATGATCATGTTATTTTTACCCTTCGTTTTGTTAATATGGTGAATCACATTTATTGATTTTTGTATGTTGAACCATCTTATCTCAACGATAAATATCACTCGATCATGGTGTATGAACCTTTTAACATGCTGCTGAATTTGATTTGCTAGTATATTATTGAAGATTTTTGCATCTATGTTCATCAGGCTTACTAGTCTATAATTTTATTTTCCTGTAGTGTTCTTGTCTGGCTTTGGTATCAGGTTTTGTACTCTAATATCAAAGCCAAATCAACTCAGTCTCAGAGAAAGAGCATGGGAGTCTAGCCTGGGAACCATCATATTTGCCTCTACTCAGCTCATAGAGACTTTTATTCACTCTTTAAAACACCTTTGCCTTAGTCATGTACAGCATGCCCACATGTAAGTATCCCTTTCCATTGGTTTTCTTCAGTCCATCAGCCTGTATGCAAACAGCTGAAGTTCTAAGGTACACAGTATGGTCCAAGGGCTAATGGGGACACAGTCAGTCCACTGTCAGAGTTCACAGCCTGTAAGGTAAACTGACTTGCTTATTTATTCTCTTTGTCCTTTGCATATTGAACTATGTCAATGACATCTGTTGCATAATTTTTCAAAATGTAGCCAGTGTTAAAAACGTGCCTGTCCTTCAAAACAGCAGTTCTAATTTCAGGAATTTAGCTTAAGGAACTAATCCAGAATAGGATCCAATTTAGTAAGAAGAAAGTTCAGACGATGGTTTTTATTTTTACATTTTAATAGTAGCAAAGGATTAGAAATAAGTCAGTAGAAAGCAGTAGGGACAGACAACCAAAAGATGGGCATACCCCACAATGAAATGATATTCAACCACTAAAATGACTTTGTAGAAGTAGATTTATTGGAAGAAAAGTCCTGGTTTATTAAATGAAAACAGTAGTTATAAAATATGCTATAATCACCCTGTATAATCTCATTTGTTCATGTGTGTAGGTACATGCCTATATTCTTGTGTGCACCTCTCTGCATATTTATGTCTGCACATGACATCGGTTTTGGTTTTTTCATTGTCTTTGTAAAAACTGTGCCAGAGTCTCCTTGTTCACCACTAGAGGAGTTAATCGCCACTTTCAAGGGGGCTGGAGGGGAGAAGTTGTATTGCTGGATGTTTACAGGTAGGGATAGCTTTTCTCTGCAACATGTTTCCATCTGAGTAGAGGCAGAACCACTGGTGTGACACTTCTGGACATTCTTTATCTCTCCAGCCCCTGTTCCTGAGACCCATCCTGGGAGGAGAAGCTTATTCTGATGGCGATTTTGGAAGGAGAAGCTGGACAGGCATAACCCAGATTCTCTTGGTCTGTTCCTCCATGTTAATACATCTCACAGGGATAAGCCTCTTGATCCAGCTCTGCCATGATTGGGTTGTTAAGATGCCTAACCCTGGGGTTTAGTACTTTGTGGGACACATAGCCAAATACACACCTTCCTCCACCATCAGCTTTATTTGTGTAAGTCTTTTGGTCTCCATCTGCCTTGTTATTCCTTTGTTTTGTTTCTCATTTGGTTCAGAACTCAGGTAAGAAAGAAAGAGGATGACATTCCTTGGGCTTCCCTCAAACACCTTAACATTCAGGTGCCTCTTTTGGAGTCAAGCAACACTGAACTGCAGGAAAGAGAATGGAATCAACTCCTTTTGTTTCAAAGGTTGGAAAGCTAAGCTGTGTGACTGCTGGGGGCTTGCCCTTGGTGAGAGGAAGGAAACTGATAACTGGACATCAGAAGGATTTTGACTGTACTCCAAGAGCAAATGGAGTCATGTGGAGTTGGCTATGTTTGGGACTATGAGTAGTGACCTTGAGATCCTAGCTTTGGGTACCTTTGACCATTTGGCACTGGAGGAACTCAGGCAACTTGTGTAGGCTGTGTATTCTTGGCCATCTCTCTCTTAACACAAAGGTTCACTTTTCACCTGTAATGTGGTGTGGTAAAGGCAAGAGAAGCACTCTTCATTGTGGAATATGAGGGGTCAGGGCTCTCTGCATTTAAGAATGGAAATTGTGCCATTTCCATGTAAACCCAAGGTCTGTTCCAAGGCCAACCAGGGATCAGGGAGAGCACCAAGAAGAGATGAGTTCTTCCTGCTAGTCTAAGACCCATACCCTGAGACTTTTTCCTGTCTACACACATGTCCTTAATGACCTTGTGGTTTTAATACCAACATTTTTATTTTGGAACTCAAATTTATATCTTTAATCCTATCCCAAACCTCAGACTAGCCTTCTTGGCATCCCATTTGGCTATGTACATCTCAAACTTAATATTTAAAACCAGCTTCTGATCTGTCTCTTTAAGTCCAATCTTCCCATAGCCTCTCCCATCTCAGAAAATGGCAGCTTCATTCTCTGGATGCCTCAGAGCCATCTCAGGAGTCCGCTTGACCTTTCCCTCCCATCTCACATCTCTGTCAGAAAATCCCATCAATTCTACCAACATATGTATCAAAATTCCATCCCACCTCACCACATCAGATATCCTCTCGGTCAAGTAACCATTGTCTCTCACCTGGATTATTGCAGAAGCTTCATAACAGGTCCCCTTGTTTCTACCTCTTCCTGCCTGTAATTTATTCTCAGTGTGAAATCACGACTCCTCTATGGTTTCCCATCTTAATCAGAGAAACGCTAGATCCTCTTGCTGGCCCTCAAGGCCCTCCCCAGTTAGACTTCAGGACCTCTCTATTTTCTCTCCAACTCCCACCTTGAAGCAATCTCTTCCGGCCACCCAGATCTCCAGCTGTTTTGAGGTGACTCGGTGCCTCTGCCTGTGTTCTTCACCCTTCTCCAGAAGGTTCAGTCCTTCCTCTTTTTCAGGCCACTTTAAATTGCAGCCTGCCCAAACTCCCAAAGTCCTTCCCCTGCGGTACTATTCCCCTACGCTTACCCCCAGCTGGCTTACCACTTTTCTTATTCATTCTATTCATTTGTTTATTGTCTGTCTTCCCCAACAAGAAAGAATGTCAGCTGGGCAAGGGCAGGGACTTTTGTTTCCTCTCTCTGCTATATCCTAGCACCTGGAAGAATGCCATCATAGGTTCATAAGTGCTCAATCCATATCTGTGGAATGAGTGAATGGATCTAAGAGGTAAGTAAAGAGATAGCTTCAATTTGACTTAGAAAAATTTTTAAAAATGTGTCCTACTATGCACAAAAATGTCACAGAGAAGCTCACACCAAGTACACATAGAAAAATCTGACTGCGCTGACATTAAAATGTTACAATGTTAGCTCAGAGATAGGAGGCCGTTTACCCACATATCTACCCTCTGGATTCCCTCCCTTCCTTCCCTTTTCCCCTTCTTCTTTCTCTCCTTCCTTCCTTTCTCCCTCCCTGCCTCCAAAAAAAAAAAAAAAATGTGACCATGTTTTTTCTGTGTGGAGAACTACACATGGTATTCTCTCTCCATCTCTCTCTGTCTCTCTCTCACACACACACTCTGTTTCAACCCATCTATTCTTATCTATAATAAGTAGTATATTGTTCTGTAATGAAGCAAAAGTAGAGGAATAATTTTTGTTTTTTGTTTTTTTGCAGTTTTTGGCTGGGGTTGGGTTTGAACCCGCCACCTCCAGTATATGGAGCTGGAGCCCTACTCCTTTGAGCCACAGGCACCGCCCGAGGAATACTTTTTTAAACTGTTGCTTGCTATAAATTAAAAGGTGCCCAGAGGCAAGAATTGTGTATGGGCATAGGAGTACTTTTAAGTCTTTGACATTGAGAATTTCCTAGCTTTACCTCTGGCAAGAATGCTATTTCCCCACTCATAGAGTTGATCTTTATGTACACTAACTGGAATAGCCTTTGCACATGAGAAAGAAGCACCCGCATTTTTGGACCAGTGCATTTTGTAAAGCTGCTGTCACCAAAAAAAGAAGACAAGGCGGGATGTGGTGGTTCACGTGTATAATCCCAACACTGGGAGGCGGAGACAGGTGGATCGCTTGAGCTCAGGAGTTCAACACCAGCCTAAGCAAGAGTGAGACCCTGTGTCTCAAAATAGCCAGGCATTGCGGAGGGCACCTGTAGTCCCAGCTACTCAGGAGCCTGAGGCAAGAGAATCTCTTGAGCCCAAGAGTTTGGGGTTGCTGTGAGCTGTGATGCCATAGAACTCTATCCTCTTCTCTCACTCAGGGTGACTGAGAGAGACTGTCTCAAAAAAAAAAAAAAAAAAAGGAAAACACACTAAGACCCAGACAATGAATGCCACCACCTTGCTAGCATGGCCCCATGAGTAAACATTCACAAACTACACTGAGCTTTGTGGCTGACAAAATATGTTCATGTGCATCATGGTATCCAGTCCTTCAATAGCTTTGAAGGGCCTGCTATTCCTTCCTTAAGGAGGCTTAGAGGGGTTAAGTACTTTGTCCCAAACTCCACAGATGGCCAGTCCAGCAGCACTTCTTCCTGCCTGCATTCCTACCATTGGGCCACCTGCTTTTTGGTAAACACTACTCCAAAAACAGAAAGAAGTAACAAGATGTTGGACGAGCAACCCTCCCTAAAGAGAGTGTCATCTGAGGTGGGTTGAATAAACCTTTGGGCTCCTAAGGGAAACCAAGGGAGAGAATTGAACTAAAGGTTTGTCTAGGAAAGGAATGCGATGACTCTATTATCTTAGCGGCATGGGAGTGCCTCTTAGGTAGGGAACAGCCTTTGTTTGGAAAAAGGACCTTAATAAATGCTTGGGGCAGAATGTGAGGCCATGAAGTTGAAGCTATTCCTCCATTTAAAAAAATGTGAAGTCTGATTTTTCTTTGTTTGATTTTTTTGGTTTTTGTTTGTTTGCTTTTCACCGCTAAAGGAGTAGAGAGAGAGGAAAAGGGAAAGAAGAGGGGGCAGGGGTGAGGGCAGGATGGAGAGAGGCTGGGAGAAAGTGGGGAGGATGTTAGTGTGAGGCGACCGGGGGCTACTGGAGGGTCACAGATGCTCTTCTGCTGGATTGTGGAGTTGTGTTGCTGTGATACAAACCCATTCTTGCCTTCCATTCTAGCCCTTTCACTCTTGAAATAGCTGTACATTCTGCTCAGTTTGTAAATATTTTGCACAAGAAGGATTTTTGGTAAACTTGACAAAATCTTGATTTGCAATCATACAGAATAGGGATCACATACATGCAAGCAAGAGCCAGCACAGGGGATGGAGGAGACAGAAGAACCACAGGTACATGAGCCCCATAAGGATAAGCAGAAGTCTTGGGGAAACCGTTGGTCTTCCAGGGTCCCAAATTTGATGTGTCATACCAATTTTACCTTGATTTCTACCAGGCAAGGTGAGCCCCATAAATATCTGGGTTACATTCACATAGAAAGTATTGGGGTTTTCATTTTGCAGGCATTAATCTTTTCCCCTCTAATCAAGTTCTTTTGCCCAAGTAAAAAAACTAGCGCTACCAAGGGCAAAGAACAACAGATCTGTTCCCTGCCCCATTTCCTGCCATTCTTGGGACAAAATCTTAATAGACCTTTTTTCTTTTATAAGCAGTGTCACATGTTTAATTGTACATAGGTGCTGATCTTTTTTGCACCAGTGCATATTTTCAGGCATCAAAAAACTTAAAGAATGCAGTACAAGTGTTCAAAGTAGCATTTTGGGTTTATTCATCAGTCTCTTGTGAATTTGGTCAGCATGGATTAGCTTCTATATAAGCTCCTTGTCTAGATTTCTCACTGTAAACCTTTCCCTCTTTCTAGGGCTGACCTTGAGCATGAGGTGACACGTAGCTCTGACCACATGAGAAGGAATATAAGGCCCCGCCTTTCATATGGAGCATTCCCAGGAAGCAAGACCAGAGACATTCTTCACTCCCCTTTCTCATTTCTCTCTCCCCCCTGTTATCACCCACCAAAAAGAGCCTGCAAGAAGGGCCTGTGCCCAGAACAGTAAGCAGCCCTCCTCCAACACATGCCCCGGGACCGTAATGGGGGAAATTGCTACATAGTTTTACCCTTTACCTAATGCTGTCACAGTCATTGTATGCCACCATCCTACAATAACCCTTCATCAGCCAAGGAAGTTCTCAACATTCCCACGTGGCAGTGAAGACAAGAGAATCAGAGAGGCTCAGGGACTTGATCCACATCATCAGGTAAGTGACAGAGTCAGGAATTGAACCCAGATTTTATGGTTAAAATACAGGCTTTGCAAGTGTTGGTGTTTTCTTCCTTTTTAACATCAAAATCTTTGTTCTATGGATGCTTCAAGTGTTGGTTGCTCTTCAAGGCTCTGGACGTGTTTACACACACACTTGCACATGCTCACAGACACACACAAAAGTGGCAGTGGATCCAGAGGATGGCCCTAAACAGATAAGAAGCCACTTTTTCAAAGTCTTGATCCTTTTCCTATAGGCCAGGAGTCTGAAGCACATCGGGCTGGAGGTGTAGTTAAGAGCGGAAGGCATCAGGAAAGCCGACCCACCACCAGGCCAAGGACATTAGCTCTGCTTCCATTATAACCAGTGCATCCATGGGACAACCCCACAGCAGATGCCCCAGAATCAGGAGAATTTCCCTCAAGCAGGGAACCCACTGACCAGCCAGTGCACACCCCTACTGTTCTGCAAAGCTGCATTTCTCAGAACGAATCCACAGACTGGCATGCAAGCTTGACCATCTGTCTCTAGTGATTTTGACTCCCATCAATCAGTCCCTCGAAGCCTGATTCAATGATAATAACTTAAAAAGTGTTTGAATGTCTGTCCATGCATGCATTCATTCAGCGTTGAATTGCTTACTGCTAAGAGGCACGTGGCGCAGCCTGTTGGGTAGAGACTGAGGAGCAAAACACAGCCCTTGCCCGCCAGAAGCCTGTGGTCTGGGGAGGGCACAGGGCCTCTCATCAAGCCTGGGGCAGGGAGATGCTAAAGAGGCTGTGATCATGGCGGGAATTTGCATGTGTGAACAAGAAGCTTCCTGAGGAGCCCACCCTCCCCTGTGTGCCCCTCCCTCTTCCGTCTCCCAGTGACAGTCTGTCCCCAGTCTCCCCAGTGCACACACATTTTGTCTCTTCTCTCTTCTTTCCGCCTTCCCCCATCCACCTTTCCCCTACATCACCCTGTCCCTCCAAACCAACAGAAAGTCTCCCCAATTGGAGGCAAAGAGACAGTAGTCACCCCCCAAAACAAAGACCCAAGCTAGAATGAAAGACTAGAATCATATCTAACAATTCCCAGGGGACGAGAAAAGGCCATGGATGATAATGAAAACGTTCCTTGCTACCATGACAACCGCAATCATTCAGCCACAGTACCAGGGGTTTACAGGCAGCCGTATCAATCGAATGTTTATTTCCCCAGCAGGACTAGCATCCCTAAGGAGGTAGAAGCCAGCACAGAAATGCCTTGGGGCCTCCAACCTGTCACCTGCCAGATAATTGGAGTTTCTGGCAGGGACTGGCCCTGACTCCCCAATCTGCCGTCAGTTGTGACATCACTTTCAGCTCTGCCCCATGTCTAACTCTATCAATTAGCTTGGCTAAGGCCGTTGGGAGTCCGTTAGAAGCCTGGGTGAGGTGGCTGGGCCACGAGCTGGGGTGAATGGCTCTGCCTGGTGGCACAGGCAGAGCTATGGCCAGCACCAAGGTGACCATAGGACCGGCAAAGGCTCCATGCAAATAAATTGCCCAAATTATGTCTGGGGATGAGAGATAGAAAGTTGAACCCCCCATAACAAACAGAAAGCAACCTGGGCATCAAGCAAAAAGCCTAAAACCAAAAATGGAATACTAAAAATGATCAGCAGGGACCCTACTCTCACTGCAGCAAAAAACACACAGCTAAAGATTTAAAAAAAGATTTGTCACCATTTCCGTTGCAGGTGGTTTATGGAGATGGGAATACAGGCGGATGTCCTGTTGATGGATTTCCTCAGGCCGCACCGTGAGCTAAGCCTGCCAGCCACGGAGTCTCAGCACGGGACCACCTGTGAGGGAGCAGGGTCCACCATCTCTTCTGAGGCCGCTAGCAGGTGCTGGCAGCACAGCACCAAGACCTACGTGTTGCCCTGAAGTCAGGGCCTGGAGGCATCCTCTACCGTCTGACCTCTGGTTTGTTCTGCATTGGTGGGTGACACATGGGCTAAAGAACGAATCGGCATGCTCCTCGGCACTGCATCCTGCTCTCCACTCCCCTCCCTAGCATTTTGCAGTTTTCAAGGGTCTCTGAACTTTAATAATAATATTGCTAAGCGCCAAAAATTTCACACTGTGTGAGATATTAACAGAAGTATGATAACATTGCCTAGTGTGTATGTGGCTAACTTCTTTAAGAGAATCCGTCTGTGCTATGGCATGTCAGAAGGGGGACGGGTTGTTAGAAGTAGATTGTGCTGCCTCTACCCATTCTATGAAATACGGTACATGGTTCAGAGCCAGATGGGCATTTGTGAATCCCACTCCTCTATTGGCTAAAAGGAGCTTGATACTTGATTTGTGTGTGAATCAAAGAAAAGCTACTTATCCCTATGGAGTATTTCCTTCTGACTTACAGGCATTGTTCGGCAGGGAAAGGTGAAACAAAAGCTGAATTTATTCACAGATAGGAGCTTCAAAGTCGAAACATCAAGGAAACAGATCAAAACTTCACAGAACAGCTCTGATCTAAGTTTTCTAATGTTTCATATTCTCAAAAATCACAAGAGAAGGATGAACTAGCCAAAAAGAATAAATTCACTTTTATTTCCATTAAAGTGCCTCAAAGAAAAAGTCCAAGGGTCCTGACTTTTTTCCTCTGCTGTCAGGCAGACTGGGAAACTCTCGGATTCTCTCCTTTTACTTTTCCATCTTGTGGTAAAAGTCTACTTTCCAAGAGGGTGGAGCTGCCACTGCATTTATGAAGGTGATAGTTGCCACAGCATGGTATTTGTTCATAAAAAAAGAAGCTGAACGTTTACATCCAACTATCTCACAGATTTCTGCCGTATTGCCACATGGATCTAAAAACAAACAAACAAACCTGGGTTTAAAACAAATGCCATTAGAAAAGTTTGGCAGTTTCTTTAAAAGTTACCTATATACCCACCATATGGTATAGCCATCTCATTTCTAGGTATTTACCCAGAAAAAGAAAGCATATGTTTATACAGAAACTTTTACATGAATATACATAGAAGTTTTATTTGCCAGAAACTGAAACCAATCCAAAAATTCATCACTAATGAATAAATATGATATAAACAAAATGACTAAACAAATTGAAATACGTTCATGTCATGGAATACTACTCACCAATGAAAAAGGAGACATTTTTGATAGGAAAAATAACACGGATAAATTAAAATAATTATGCTGAGTGAAAAAAGCCAGACAAAAGGAGTAATATTGTATGATTCCATTTATATAAAACTTTTAAAAATCCAAACTAACCGATTGTGACTAAAAGCAGATGGGTGGTTGCCTTGAAAGAAAGGGTCCAGGGAGTCAGGAAGAGGAATTACAAAACCACAGTGGTCAGTCCCTGACAGCCCCCCATTGGTATCCAATTGTTAATAATAAGGCTAACTTAGACAGAGGTTAAAGGTGTTTTCTGCACCTACCATAACAAAGTTTAAGACTAATCCCTAAGAAGATGAAACTGTTTCCAAATCACTGTGTTAGAACAAGTCCAATATTTTTTCAAGGAATAAAACAAAATCTAACACCCAATACTGTCAAATTCACATTATCTGGTTTCCAAAAGAAAATTACCAGGCACGCAAGAAAGCAAGAAAATATGACTGATAATGTGGAAGGAAAAAAAAAAAACCAGTAAAAAGTCCCAGAAATGTCAGAGATGATGGAACTAGCAGACAAGGACATTAAAATATCTATTCCAAGTCTCATAAATACTAATGTATTTAAGTATATTCAAGGAAAACATGAGCTCTATTATAAGCAAAATAGAAGATGTAAAAGAAACCCCAAATGGAATTTTTGGAGGTGGAAAATGAGAATTCCAAAACAAATAAATAAATCTTGACCAAAAATCATTATCTCATTGATACAGGAACTCATTCTCAGGCTGTCAAGTGACAATTGAATCATCACTTCCTTGGAGGGGCCTGACTGGCTGGAACAAATGCCATGTTCTGTCCTCTCAAAATGCCTCAACGTCCTCTTTAAAGCACTTGTCATAGTCATACTAGTTTCATTATCTGTGGGGCCACATAACTCACGTTTGTCTTCCCACCACACTGTAATGTCTGAGAGCAGGAGTAGGCTTCTGCTTACCTCTGTGGCAGTGCCCAGCATAGTACCAAGTATAAAATAAGCACTCAGTAAATGAACAGGTGGGCTCCCATAATCAGCTCTGCAGTGGATTCCTTTGTTGACTTCCTTCTTCATCAGCATAGTGACGCTGCTTGACCACGGCCTGCAGTTCTCATACGGCCTTGTAAAACGTGCTTCCTGTGAGCACTGTTGAGTCCCAAATTAAGTGTGGACACATGATTCACTGAGCAACCTGCAGCAAGTTGCTTAACCTCTCTGACCTTTGGGATTCTCAGCTACTAAATAAGGATGTTGGAACAGACAGTGTCTAAGAATGATCCCAGTTCTGATGTACCAGGATGCTGGCTGCGACCCAGTCTCCCCACATGTGCCTCCTCCCTGCAAGATTCTCACCTTCTGGTAGCCATGCCCTTGTACAAGCTCTTCCTGCACTGGGTCAGGGCTTTCTGTGTGATGAGTGGAGTACAGGCAGTCCCCAGGTTGCAAACGAGATGGGTTCTGTTGTTTTGTTCTTAAGTTGAATTTGTATGTAAAAGTTGGAACGGGTACATTTACCTTTTACCTGTAGTAGCCTCAGTTGATAAGTACAAGTCTCACTTCATTTGGACGTTGTGACTCAGGTACTTACTATCATAGCTTCTGCTCATAAGTTTAAGTTGTAGGTAAGTCAGATGTTTGTAACTTAGGGACTGCCTGTACCATGGAGAAAAACTGTGTGACTTATGGTTTTTTTGTTGGTTTCTTTTTAACAGTTTAAAGTATGATGTTTTTTCTTTTCTTTTTATTTATTTATTTTTTTTTATTGTCTGGGATTCATTGAGGGCACAAAGAATTAGGTTACACTGATTGCATTTGTTAGATAACTTCCCTCTTATAATTGAGTCCCATCCCCAAGAAGTGTGCCATACATCATGACCCCCCCATCGCCTCCCTCCTCCCCTCTCCCCACTTGCTCATTCCCCTACCCCCCACTTGTATTAGTTCATCTACTGCCTTCATATTAGAATAGAGTACGTTGGATTCTCCATTCTAGTGTGTGACTTTGGAAACTAAGTCATCAAGGGCACGGTGGCTTTTGCTTCGGTCTCTTGGATTACTCGCCAGCCACCATATCATGGGAGCACTCATGCCACCTCAGAAAGAGGCCCTCAAACTGTTAAGTAAGGTCTCCTTCCAGTGGCTATGTGCAGTAGCCACCTTGGAATTATATCCTCCAGCTGCAGTCAAACCTTCGGCTCCCTGCAGCCCCAGCCAACATCTGACTGTAACCTCACAAGAGAGCTGAGCCACACTACTCAGTGTTGTAACCGTTCCTAAATTCCTGACCCTCAGACACCATGAGAGGTAATAACTGATGACTGCTGTTTCAAGCCACTAAGTTAGGGAACACTTGGTCAGGCAGCAATAGATAAACACGTACAGAGAGTTCTTCCTTCCTCACTCTAAGAGCTTCTGCTATGAAGGAAACACAAAAACACTGCATAAGCTAATTCCCCAACATGGAAACATTTCCTGACGTGGGCACCAAGTTGGGGGCCTGGGATCTAGACTCAAGTCTCAAGGACTATAGAAGCTCCTGTTTTCTCCCTTTGGGCCCCAAAGACCTGATGACACTCCAAGTCTACTGTGCTCTCTTTTCCTTTTCTTTGTCACCAGCTGTTTTTTAGTTCAGTTTCAACAATTCCACTCTCACTCTGCTGCTGATTTGCTAGGTGCCCTTGGGAGACATTTCTTGTTCTTCCAAAAGAGTTTTCCAAGTTCTAAAATGAGATTGATAGATCACAAGCACCTGTGGGGACTCAGTAGGTGCTAGCAAATATTAATTACTGCCTTGGTCTAGGTCCTCCAGAAAGCAGGACCTGACCAAGGATTGGGGTTCTAATAATTTGTTCAGCAGGTGCAAGCCCAGGGCAATAGAGGTGGGGGGAGGAGTGAGGCAAGAGAAGAAGTCACGTGGAGCAGTGCAGTGCATTCTGTGCTGGCCTGCTTCACGGTGAGCAGGGATGGGACACCAGGCTGCTTGTTCCCTTAGCATGAGGACTTCTCTAGAAAGGCTACAGGAAGAATTAATGACCCTGAAGATCCAGAAGAGAAAGTAAGGTGCAGGAGTTTATCTGCCTGACTCCCACCTGTCCTTTCTCCCAGATTTATGTTCAAGTCCGGGGGCTACTGCCCTTGCATTATCCAGTCCCTGAGGACTCCCCAGGAGGCCAGATCCTGTGCTCCATGGTAAGATGTTGCACCTAGGTCTAAATGAGGAGGACCCCCAGCAGCAGATGGGGTACCAGCCACTAGAGGAAATGACGTCACAGAGGGAACTTAAGAAGATACACAGGGCATGTCCCCACGTAGTCATCCTCTCAGTCCCCTTTCTTAATTCTCAGACACTAACTTGCCAACACAGCTACAAAAAGACCAGGATTCTTGCTGTCTTGATTGTGCCCGTTCTTCACATGTGCAGTGTGGGTGGAAGTTAAAGCGAGACTGCATATTTTTTAAGCTGACCCTTGCAAGCTCCCAGACAGATGGACACAGTCAAATCCTGGCACGCAAAAAAGCAACACTCTTTCTTCAGGCGGCTAAAAGGGAGATCCTACCTCTCAGCTGAGGGGTCTCTGAGACAGTGACATTCACTCAGCAGTTTAGAAAATGCAATTTAATCAAATAGAACGGGAGCTTTTGAGCAATCGCTGTGTTGTTTTTGACATAAAAAGACCTGAAATTCCTCATTTTTTACTAGCAAGAGAAATGTTTCCTCCCCAGAATTCTTCAAACTTTATTTAGATGCAACCCTGACAAAGTGGCTGTGAGATCCCTCGGAATTCTAGTGTCCCAGGAGGCCCAGACCATCCTTCATGCACAGATGAGGTAGAAGGATGGTGGATGGATGGATGGGTGAATGAATGAAAAAGGTAGCTTAGTTTTGTGGCTATCCAGGAGCCATTGTCTTGGTATCCTGAGGCCTTAAACAGGCAATCAAGAAAAAGCATCACTGCGGGTTTTTACTGTCTTAAATCATTCTCTGCGACATGCATTTTTCTTGTCCTTGACACAGCCACCCCTCTGGTCTCCCACCCTTCTGGCTTGTTATCAGCTCCAGTCTGTCTCTTTGCATTAAAGTGACAAGAAGCAGCACAAAGCTGATGACAGGAGGCCAGAGCTGTAATTTGCACTGACATTCACTGGTGTTATCCACTTATTGCCTGGTAAGCCAAATAGGATATTTGTCTGATTTTGATCCCAAGAAGAGAAATGACAACCCTGCTCCTCTCCTGCCACTCTAAGCAAGGTACTGGCCTGAGTTTTAGCTGGCAAAGCCCGCATGCACAATGTGGCTCCTCGGTATGTTCCTCCTTGCCTCCTCCTAGGAATGGACTGTAAGCCTGACCACCGGCCTAGGGGTTTGGGTTGCTGGCCAGCCAGTGAGCACTCCTGAGATTTTCTCACCTAGAGATAGTATGCTTCACAGGTTGCCCTGGGGCCTCATTCAGTGCCTCTGGGTAGACAGATCCCTGCTGGAAAATACCTCAACAGTTCTCCTTTGGCCTCTCCACACCCCCACACTCCCTCTGGCAAAGCCCCCAGTTGTAAGAAAAACCAGGCGGAAGGTTCCCCTGTGAGCAGGGCTGGCCACATGATTTGCAAAGCCCAGTGCAAAGTGAAAATGTGGGACCCCTTTGTTTAAAAAAATAAAAACATGAAACAATGTCTTTAAAGGTTCTAAAACTAAAAAGCTTTTGCCTGTCTTCTGTGTGTCTCTCTGACTTATCCTGGGTTTTTTTATTTTTATGTAATGCTGTTATAAGTATAAATAAATGTATAAATAAATAAATTATTAGCATGAATTTGATCATTAGTCTTTCCATTGTGCAACACCAGATGTAAACGCACACGTAAGAGCATTTAACTCAGCCCTGGAGTCTCCATATGCTGCCATCTGCACCTCATGGCTGGTACTTGCACACGTATTTCATTCCTAGGACGGCAAAGGAAATGCTGCCTAAAACAAGCTGTTCTTATCTCAGGTCTTGATTCTACCAGCGCTTTCCACTTCCATCTTACTGATGAGTAAGGAAGGATTGAAAGCACAAGAAACTATAGGTGTCCTCTTTCTTCCTTTTCTTCTAGATCATCATTTTCTTCTTCATCTTCTTTTTTTGACACAGAGTTTCATCTTGTCACCCTGGGTAGAGTGCTGTGGCATCACAGCTCACAGCAACCTCCAACTCCTGGGTTTGAGCCATCCTCTTGCCTCAGACTCCCAAGTAGCTTGAACTACAGGCGCCTGCCACCATGCCCGGCTAATTTTTCTATTTTTAGAAGAGACAGGGTCTCACTTTAGCTCAGGCTGGTCTTCAACTCCTGAACTCAAGTGGCCCACCCACCTTGGCCTCCCAGAAGGCTAGGATTTCAGGTGTGAGCCACCGTGCCCAGCCTCCTAGGTCATCATTTTCATTGTAAGTCATTGGTTAATATGGAGAAGTAATGTGAGTAAGAATATGCTAGAGCTCCTTGACTGTTCTGAGAACACCACTGTCTTCTTCCTGCACTGCTGGCAAGTTTTGGTGGGATGAAAAGCACGGCCCCTCTGGGCTACCAGCAGCTTAACCAGTCGGTCACACAGGTAACTCACTTCTCTTGTTCTTGCTGCGGGCCTTACTGAACTCCCTCACACTGCGAGTCCCCTGGAATGTGTTCATTTGGCAACAAAAAGGCTATATGTAAATAGCGCTTACACATCTCTGCTCACATGCATGCTCCATTGTATCACTGTATCACTTATGAAACACAAGTTCAAAGACAGAAAATTACCAAGAATTTTGAGATGGTGACTACAAAGCATTAAGCCAACATGAGGCTCTTCTAAGCGTGGGGTCTCATGACACTGAACAGGAGAGGGTGGTGGACTATGAGAGCCGATACTTAAAAAAGAATGTTTACAATAGCCAGTCACTAGTTGAGTGTTCTGTATGTATTATTCACTGAATCCTCCTGACAACTCAATACAGCAGGCCGGGCACGGTGGCTCACGTCTGTAATCCTGGCACTCTAGGAGGCTGAGGAGATGGATTGTTTGAGCTCAAGAGTTCAAGATCAGCCTGAGCAAAAGTGAGACCTCATCTCTACCAAAAATAGAAAAACAAACTGGGCGCTGCAGAGGGCACCTGAAGACCCAGCTACTTGGGAGGCTAAGGCAGGAGGAAAGAGGATCGCTTGAGCCCAGGAGTTTGAGCTATGATGAAGCCACAGCACTCTATCCAGGGTGACAGACTGAAACTCCAATTCTGGGGGGGAGGAGGGACTCCATACAACAGGTAAGTCACCACCCTATTCTTCAGATGTGAAACTTGAGACACTGGCTTGCCCAGGGTTACAGAACATGCGGCTGTCGAAGCCAGACCCAAGCATTGTAGCCCCAGAGTCCATGCCTCTAACCACTATGAAAACTGTTTCTCAGGCTAAATAAAGGAAAGACGTAGGGGAAGTTGCACATTTCTCTTTCTCCTTGTGCCTGTAGTCAGGTCTACACACCAGGGTTTGGGGTGTCTTTCCCTTTTCGTGGAAATCCATGAAGCATCAACTTTGTTTGAGTCAAGGTCAAGGGGCTTGGAAACATTTTAAAAAACAACAATGAGGGATGACTCTCACACTGGGTGGCCTTATTTGCTGGGTCCAAATAAGTTAGCAGAGGGAAAGCTGGGGGTCTGAAGAAGCCCCTTGCTCCCAGCTGCCATTAGAGTTGGAAGTGTGGGAGTTTAGCAGGGGAACCCACTCAGTTAAGTGATTTTTCTTGTCCTTTAATAAACAGCACACATACACACCGCACACACACACACACACGACTCACCTCTGCCTCAAGGTCACATTCTTAGAAACTGAGTGTCCCTCCACCAGCCCCACATCCCATCTTTCTCTCTCCGCATGACTCAAAGTCCTTCCCCACCCACCGGTTGGCAGAGGCCTCACCCATGAGGTTAATGGGGGTCAAAGGAAAAGCCCTTTCCATCCTGAACATCGGCCTGCCCGCGTCAGCAGCGAGGAAGCACAGCCAGGACAGAGGAAAGTGACTGCTCCACGTTGGGGCTTGTATAGGTAGGGAGAGGAAGGGTGGGTAGGAAGGAGGAGGCCAAGAGAAGGACTGAGGGCTTGGAGGGTACAATGGGGAGGAGCGCCCTCGAGGAGGTGAGCACTTTGCTCAAGCTTCCCAGAAGAGGACGGACGTGCCTCCCAGTGGTTTTACATCACCCCCGAACGTTTTTTGTCAGTCATCAAACACTCTAGTCCTATTCGTCAGGTCATCCCTATGATCAACAAAGCTGGTTACCTGCAGTTACTCCCACACGCAGTAGTGCAAGCGCTCTGATTAGCTGTGCAGACAAGGGTAAGGTCAAATGGGAGCTGAGTCTTCCCTCCCTCAGCACCAAGGGTAAGGACAGAAAACCCCCTCTATCTACCAGAAAGTCTTCTGTGTCAGGGTGGATTAAAGCAACAGTTTGTTGTTGTTGCTCATAAATATTCCTGAACACACATGCAATTGAGACAGAAAACTGAAATGTCTCATCATTTAGGATTTAAAAACAAAAGTATAACATAATTCAGCGCTGACTGCCCCAGACTGGACGCCTGGACGTGAGGAGGGGACATCGGTGAAGCGGGTGGTGGGGTGATGGTCTCAGGTAGCTGCAACTCTTCCTAGCAGTTGTTTTCCAGTTACCCGGAACCTGGGAGTCTTCTCTGCTTCTTCCCAGCTTCCCACTGCCCGCGCAGTGCCTCTAGGGGAATCATATTACCAGCAACAGCAGGGGCTAGAGCGTATTTCCTTTTCCTGTTTCCTTTTTTGGGTCATAATGGTCGATTTCTCTCTGGACAAATTGTTTGTAAACCAACAGGCATACGGTTGATGCATGACACAAACGTCATATGCTGGTGTTAATGTCACGCCGTTGACAAAGCAAGGAAAAGAATCCCGGCAGATGGACGGGTTTTATGTTTCCTGTGACACACAGTCGATTTCTGACAGCCCAGAGCAAACAGCAGCCACTTCATCTGTGGAAAACATGTAAGCTTTTATGTCAACTCAAGCAAGAGTTCCCCAGATGGCTATTTTAGGATCTTTGCCCTCTTCTCAGGGAATTTTGTTTTCTCCTCAAAAATATTGCTGGTCCCAGGGCTTAGGGACAATACAATTTTTGTTCCTTCTCAACAGAAAGGGTGGGGCCCTTTGTCACAAAGCAAGTTTTGTGACCCAGATGAAGTTCAGCAGATGTGATTTGCTAAAGAGCAGTGGAAAATAAGGCACTCCCCACCGGGTGCTGCATTTGGCCATTCCGAGTGAGAGAAGGGGACTCCCAGGGTGTAACGGTGAAACCAAAGTGGGACCTCTCGCTTGTCCTTTTACGGATAAGCAAAAGATTCCAAACTGTCACCCAACACTGGCCTTTGAGGGGGAGTTCGGACAAAAATTAGACATTTCTTTTCCCTTGGTCACAGTTTTCTGTTAGTATATTTTTTCAGTCTCCACCAAAGATTCCTGCAATATGAAGATGCAATTTATTTCAGAGATAGGAGCTTACTTTTCTCCTGGCTTTCACATCTCTGGATTTCTTCTGGCTTTAACATAGGAGGGAGAGTCGGGGTGCTGTATGCCAAGAAGTTGGAAGTTGACCCCTGGGGGGCCGATCTCAGCTCTGAGTTAATCAGCACCAGCCACCAATCAGATAGGAAGCATCACTTTGCAGTATGGCCACCAAAGACCATTCCTTTCAAGTTGTTATGGGTTGCCACGGAAACACGGACATCTTCATGTTAAGAGTGATTTGCTCTGTAATGAAAATGATCTCTCTCTGAAGGAAACTTAACTTGGAAACCATTCGAGCTCTGTCCCCACCCCCACCCCGCCCTACTTTCTTCTGCTTGCCTGGAGGTCTTAATTTTGATGATCTATGAGGTGTCAGCCAGAAGGTCTTGTGCTCTGCCACAAAGCACTATAAAAAGGCAGATGTATGACTGTGTCATCCACAAATCTAGAAAGCTAAGTGTTAAACCAGTGTTAATAATAAATGTTTTCCTCTAAAGTAGGTTATGGCAGTATCACAGAGCCCCTTAAAATATTGCAAACCAGTAAAATCTCAGGAACCTCAGGGCCACCTAACCCTGCCATCGTCCTTATAGTACAGCTTGGAAAGTTATGAAATGCCATTCGGCCTTGTTTGCCTCACACCCTTGTACGGAGAGAGGAGCAGCCCCTCTAGACTTCCTAAACTTGGTCTCCACAAATGGGAAGTCTTGGGACCAGAAAGCGTCAGGGAATGCAGAAATGACTCTTGAAACTGTTGGTGTGTTCCCACTTAATGGGCATAGCACAAGGGTATATGGCACACCTCTTTGGGTGCAGGACACAGCCACAAGAGGGACTCTACCTACCAAACATGAACATTGTAACCTAGTTGTTAGTATTCTCACATTAACCTGAAGTTAAAAAAAAATGTTCAAGATGATAGAGATGTTACTCACCCTGATGTGATCACTACCTGTTGTATATACTTAGTGAAATACCACCCTGTGTCCCATGAAGATGCACGATTATTATGTGCCCGCTAAAAATAAAAGGAAACATTAAAGAAAACTTCAAATTGTTTTTTAGTTGTTTAGAGGAACCATGGCCACTGAGTCATCACCACTTACTTGGGCCCCGCCCCCACCACGTTGTCACGTGCCTGATTTGAATGAGGGAGACAAAGACACACCCTCTGATCTAGGGCCTCCCAACTGCCCCTGCCTCTTCTGCCAGCCGGCACTGGTCTTCACTGCTGGCCTCTGCAGAGATTTGACTGAAGGCAGCTCCCTGGTAGGGAGCGTGTAGCCAAGGCCATGCACTATGTGTATAAAAATGTGAAGTCCATTTGACAGCCATCCATGACTTTTTTGCCATCTCTGCTCCAGAAAATTCCAAGAAATTTTATATTCTTGCCTCTGTGGATATAAAGTCCTGGTTGTTCTTCATCTTCTACCGTTTCTCACTCAGTAGTAAGATCAGTTGTTACTGTTGTTTTCCAGGTGCAGGAAAGTGTCAGCAGGCTGGGAAAACGAGCCATGGTCAAGAAATCCAGAAGCCTCCATTGCAAGCTACATTCCCAGAGGCAGACCTGAAAGAAGATGCGAGGGAAAGTGGCTCACCGGGAGGTATTCTGAGGAAAACCCAAGACCGAGAAGAGAAGGCAAGCAAGGGGTTATGCTGTCAAGCCACGTGCCCAGAGGGCAAGGTTGGCACAGTCCCCCAGTACAGCTCATGCCCAAGTGTCCCCTTCAGGGATGAGGGAGTCAGAGAATCTGTATCCCTGCTCCTCTCAGCCCCTGGTTAAAGCTGCAGCAGGGGAGGCAGATGGTGCATCATGAAGGCAAAGTGTTCCAGAGCCGCTGACAGAGAGATGCAGGTGCCTCAGGGAACAGGGCACGGGGAGCTGGTGCTCCTGGAAGTGGCAAAGGGATCTGCGGGCACAGGACCGTCAGCATCTGCTGCACACCTTGCCCATGAGGAAATAAGCTGAAAAAAGAGCCCCACATTTTCTTTCATGCTTATCTACTTGTCCATCGCCTATACATTCACTTAAGCGAATGTTTTCTGAGTACCTGCTGTGTTCCAGTCTCTGTGCTAATAAATGCTGGGGGGTTAAGGAGAGGAAGAAAGCAGTACTCGCCTTATACTTGAGTGGCTGCTGGTCTAATAGGGTGGGGAGAATAGGTACCCACAAGGTACACAGGGACCTAATTATTCCTAACTTCTGTCCAGGTCTCTTCCATGAAGGGCCAAGCCTTTTACCTTGAAAAAGCTCTCTGGACAATTATGTAACCTGGGGTTATGAAGCTGTGCTGCATCCTGTTAAATAAGCACCTAGAGATTGCTGGATGAAAAGCACCACATGAGTGCAAGGTATTATTAGTAATCAAAGTAGTGTTTAGTAATACTAAAATAAATAAGCTGACCCAGAAGTTTGCTCTGCATTTAGGAGACTATTCTGTGTCTCCAAGGCCCTTTATCTTAGAATCAAATGCTCCCAACAGCTATAAAACATTCCTGCCCTGGTTTGCCTTAGGACCTGAGCATTTTTCTGGCACCACACTCTGCGAAGTGCCCTGCTGCTTCCAAGGAGTGCAGCTCCCTGGCAGCATTGCAGCAACAGCCCAGGCAGATGGATAACTTAAGGTCATGACCATCTATTGCCCATGATCCACAGGCCAGGCCTAAGAAGAAGCAAAAAGGGTGGGAGGGAGTGTAGACTAATAACAAAATATTCTCATTTGTAGGGGAAGATGGGTTAGGAAAAGCACAGCTGTCTTCTTTTTTCCTCTATTCCTAGGACCAAAGGTTCGCAGGTCAGAGGGGGTCCCCAAAATAGGGTTGCCAGATAAAATATGGGGCACACAGTTAAATTCAAACTTCAGATAAACAGCAAATGCCTTTTCCTGAAAGTGTAAGTGTGTCCTAAATATTTCATGGGACATACTTATACTGATATATTATTTCCTGCCTATCTGATATTCAAATGTAACTGGACATCCTATATTTTTCTTTGCTAATTCTGGTGCGCCTACGCCACAAGCCAAAAGGACTTTTTTCCTTTAATTCCCTGCCCAGGTCCGAAACGGGAGGTCAAATAACTATGGAGTATTCCATGTCATGCTAGATGGAAGATTCAGATCTCTCCGATCAAGCTATTGGTCTGAAATACAATGAAATCACTTTTTGAGCTTCTTCCCCAGCTGTCCCTGGAATGAAGAATATTCTTTAATTCATGTTTAAATTCCTTATGTGCTGGGCCTGGCATGGTAGTCCTAGCACTCTGCCGGAGGATCACCTGAGCAAGAGAGAGACCCTGCCTCTAACAGGAATTAAAAAACTAGCCAGGTCTACTGGGGAGGCTGAGGCAAGAGAATCGCCTAAGCCGAGGAGTTGGAGGCTGCTGTGAGCTGTGACTCAACAGCATTCTACCGAGGGCGATAAAGTGAGACTCTGTCCCTACAAACAAACAAATAAAACTAGCCAGGTGTGGTGGGGCATGTTTGTAGTCTCAGTTACTTGGGAGGCTGAGCCAAGAGGATTGCTGGAGCCCAAGGGTTTGAGGTTGCTATGAGCTATAATGACACCTTGGCCCTCTACCCAGTGTGATAGAGTGAGACTATTTATAAAAAAAAAAAATAGGTCCTACTGCCAAGCAGGAAGGCCAGCCCACCTTGACAGTCCTCTGTCAAGTGTTTTCCTGGGTACAAAAGAGGAGGCAGAGAAATGACCAAGGTACGGATCCCTTAGCAGGGACTCAAATTCCAGAATTCCTCTTTCAAATGTACCTCCTTGGATTTGTACTCTGTAATGAGCTTGCCTTCAACTTATGAAGAGCTTAAAAAATGCTTTGTTTTTTAAACCATAGCAAGAATCTAAATGCAAATGCCACGTGCAGATTTTTAAGCCACCAGAAATATAACCATCACCAAACCTGGAACTTGCCCATCTCCTTTTTCCTGGCACAGCACTTTCCCAGCAGCTGCTGTCTCGGGGGCAGGTGAGATAAACATTATCCAATCCTTTGGCAGGTGAGGCCGGTCAGTGCAACACAGCTGAGGGCCTATCCGTGGATGAAGCCTTATGTACGGTCCCTGCTCTTCCCATCTGAACAAGCTGTTGGGAAGGGAAATTGGAGCTTGACACCGGATTTTAGAGTCATGGTCCTATACTATTTGAGGATTTGAGGATTTCAGAGCCTGATAGAGGTTTAAAATTCACTCCATCAATCTCTGTGGAACATGTGCGACGTGTCAGGTGTGTTCTAGGTGCCGGGGACACCGCTGCAGAAGGCGGACAAGGTTCCTGCCTCCGTGGAGCTTGTGTTCTCAGGGGAGTGAGCAGGCAGACAATAACTAGTAAACAAATTCGCGAGCGTGTGGCAGATGGTGACAAGTACCAGAAAGACAGGGACAGAAGGTAAAGATTGAAGGTGGGACTGCTTTGTGGAGGGTGAAGTGAAGCTCCTTCTGGAAAGGGGATGCGCACGTGGGGCCTCAGCTTCCAGGTGGAGCAGAGCCCCAGGATGGGGACGAGCTTGGTGTCTGCAGGACAGCAGGAGGCTGGCACGTTCAGAGTGGGCAAGCTGGAGTGCAGGGAGACAAGGTCCAAACACCAGGCCGCCTCAGGCCTTTGTAAAGAGTTTGGATTTTATTTGAAATGTGATGGGGAAGCTGCTAGAAAATAAATCTTAGCCGATTGTTCTCCTCTTTTCCTGTAATGATCGCGCCTTCTTCTTCTGTGGGCCGAGTGAGAGTATGCTGAGGCCCTCGTGGATAACAGGCCATCCCAAACTTGACTGAGGTTTGGCCTCTGGAAGGGGCATGAGATACTTGGCCAGTGCCTCCTAGAGGTTGGCGTTTTCCTGGATATAAAATTCTGTCTTCCCTAAAGCTTCATGTGCTCCTGCAGAAAGCCATTACATATGCTCACAAGGTCTCAGACCCTGCAGCAGTAATTTTTAGGCCCTGCTGGTTAACACAGACTAGGATGACCCAGCATACTTACACTTTTCCACCAAAAAGAGACAGCCCAAGCCTGACGTGAGGATGAGCAGAGCTGGGCCCTGGCACAGTGGCCAAACATTCTATGCACCCAGATCCTCGGACTTGGGAGAAAGTCAATCTGGCACCTTTTCCTGATGAAAACAGATAAAAACATTTAGACCTGTGATTCCCAAATTGTGCTCCCAGGACAGCAGTATCGGTACCAAGTGGGCCTTGTTAGAAATGCTAAATCAGAAACTCTGAGGGTTAAGCTCAGCTTTCTGTATCTTAGCAAGCTCTCCAGATTATTCTGACTCTCAATAAAGTTTGAGAACCACTGCATTAAAAGAAACCTCGGCAGATGGTTAAAAAAAAAATCCCACTTTCGCTGAGACTTGGCTCTCATTGTAAAGACAAACTGGAGCAAAAACAGAAAGCTCCAGGGCACCAGGATGTGTGATGTCTTCTCTGCCAAATACCCAACCAACCACCGAAGCTAATGTCTGAATTATAACTTCACCCAACAAAACTCTGTGATGAAACAGGTGATAAAGAATAAATGTGGGCCATTTCTCCCAACTAGGCCCTTGTTCATGCTTGGTACACTCTGAATGCTACTGGAACATCATTCATTCATTCTCACGTTCCTACTTGCTGAAGACACTGAGATAATTAAACCCTGTCTCCACTCTCAGGTAGCTGCATCAAGAATGGGAGTGTGAAAGGAAAGGGACGGGCGGAAGGGTGAGCTCTCACCTAATGGTACAATGAAGGATGTACAGCACACCCCCAAGGAAGGGCTGAACTACAACTTGAACTTTACCCTAGAAATACAAACAGTGTAACCTAATCATTTGTACCCTCATAGTAATCTTCAATAAAATATATATATATTAAACCAAAATGAACATTGTAATCTAGTCATTTGTACCCTCATATTAATATGAAATTAAAAAAAGAAAACTAAGAAAAATGAAAAAGAAGGGGAGTGTGACTTGTGAAAGGCAAAAGACAAGGCAGGGTCCTGCAAGGGAGATCTGGGGCAGTGAGGCATGGGAAGGGGTGGGGGGAGGTCTCAGCTGAGACAAGAGAAGCGAAGAAACCTAGGGGTATGGCAGGGTGAATCCAGTTCAACCAGTCTCGTGGCTGAGTCATGTCACAGCATAGTCAGAAGGGAAAACTTGAGTCCAGCCCCCACTTCCTCCCTGAGAACAAATTGCCTGCAGGTCCATATATACCCCATGTCATCTGTGGACCCCAGGCATGCTCGAGGTGCTAAGGAGAGAGGGAAGGGATAAGGGCACCACTGGCAGCCCACCCCACGGAGCGGGCTGGGAGTGCAGTTCAAATTAGCGTCCTCACTGATTAGCCAACTCTGAAGCTAGGCATCCCCTTCTCAGAACTATCCCGAAAGACACTCCCAAACCTCATTCTACTTCAGAATTTTGTCCATTGGAAAGTATTTTCAATCAAGCAAGGCAGGACTACGAGCAAATCCCTGCCCTTAAAGTTGATACTTCAGCCACTCCAGTCCTTAGCCTCTGGCCATGACAACTGGAGTCAGAACCACCGTGTAGCCACTTTGATAATTCGTTCATTCAAAACTATTGATTATGCTAGGCCCTGACCCAATGTCCCTCTGAATCATCTTGTAATTGACGATTAATAATTATGCAGGAATTTTTAGCCTCAGTAATAAATAACAATTCAACAACAAACTACTATATTTCACCTATAAAATTAGCAATGCTGGGTGGCGTCTGTGGCTCAGTGAGTAGGGCACAGGCCCCATATACCAAGGTGGCAGGTTCAAACCCAGTCACGGCCAAACTGTAACAAAAAAATAGGTGGGTGTTGTGGCAGGCACCTGTCGTCCCAGCTACTCGGGAGCCTGAGACAAGAGAAATCGCCTAAGCCCAGAAGTTGGAGGTTGCTGAGAGCTGTGACGCCACGGCACTCTACCAAGGGCAACAAAGTGAGACTCTGTCTCAAAGAAAAGAAAAAATTAGCAATGCTTAGTTTTACAGAGAGTACTCAAGATCACCTGGAGGCTGTGAGGTAAGCACCTTCAACATTGGTTTTCTGGAAAGCAATTCAGCAATATGTATCAACAACTGTTTAACTCAGCAAATTCATCTAGAAGTCCATTCTAAGGAAATTGTTGGGAATTAAGGCAAATAGTAGTATTAGATACCACTTACCGCGCACAGGCAGTGTACCATGCACTAAATACATAAACTATCTCCCGTGCCAACAAAGATGTTCACCAAAACATTGTTTTTAAAATAGTTAAAAAAATGTAAGCAAGTTACATTTACAAAAAATAAAGAATGCTTACAAAAGTTAGTGCATAGAACATAACACTATATGTTAAAAACCATGTCTTTAAAATTTTGTAAATGCCATGGGGAACACTCCTATCTACAACATGATTTTAATTTATAAAATTATATAACATACATGCATTAAAATAAAGAGAAATAGATAATACTACTAGACAGTATGGGAATTTCTTATGCTTTCTGCGTGTTTCTATAATTGGCATGCATCCCTTTAATAATGAAAAAGTTACAAAAATTAAAACACACACGTGATTTCCTCCTGGGTGTAAGAAACCTTTTATCTCATTCTCCCTTCAGACAGCTGTCTCCTAGTGAGTCACCCATGCTATCCGAGTTTTTATTTTCTCTTTGCCAAATGGGTATGATAATCCTGCCCTCTCCACCTCCCAAGAAGGTTGTATGTCAGAGCTACCTCCTGCTTATAAACCCCAGGTGAATGCTAATTACCACTGTTACAAATATACTAGTGTTTCCTGGGAGAGGTGAGTCATGGTGACTGCGACATCACCAGGGAGTCTCACGTAAGGAAGAAATGGTCTCCCGGGACAGGATCTGACATGAAGGCTCCTCTTCCCAGAAACCTTGTGCCTGTGTAAGTTTCCAACAGAGGCCGGAAGGCGGATTTGTGATGTGCTCACACACAAAGGTCAGCAGGTGTTTGGTTGACCTTGGCTGGGATTAGCTGTGTTGGGTCCCGTCTGCTCCACATGCTTCCTATCCTCCTGGGACCAGCAAGGCAGTGGAGACCTGTTCTTCTTGTGGCAATGGCAGAGGCACGAGAGGACATGCCCTGTCTCACAAGCACATTTCAGAGACCTCTCTGCATCACATCTGCTAATTTTCCACTGCCAAGCCCAAAGTCAAGGGGCAGGGAAGTGTTCTCTTTCCAAAATTTTGGGAGGATCAGCCAAGTTCCACGGCAAAGGATGTGGACCTGAGATCAGTAATCCAACCTAGCACAGGAGGACTGGGAAGGTAATAAGAGCCACAGGCTATTATCTGACTGTCCAGACCAAAGGAAGGGAGGAAAATGAGGGACAGACTATGGGCTATGACCTGCCTTCTGTATGTTCATTCACTCGCGCAACCAACAAATATTTATCAGGGGTTGGGCACGGAGCTTGGTGAGGCTCTGAGCTGGAACACAATGACGATGAGGATGGAGGCAGAACTCTATTCCCTCTAGTCATTTTCCAAAAAAAACTTTATTTCCAAACCTGCAGCCGATAGCCATATTTTAAGTGTGCTTCAATTTGCAGCCTTCTTGCCTCTTGTGTTGCTATGGTTTTAAAAGGTTGAATGTATTTTTATAATCTCAAGACTGTACTCAAGCATTTCTCCCGAGTGTAAACATATTTATGATCTGAGTTTTCCCCGGGCAGAGGAAAAGGAGGTGTCTCTAGTCTGGACTTAAGCAGTCACCTGATGGTCTGGTCTACTGCCTGGGCTGATGGGTTTGATGGGAGTCCAAGTTCACCTGCCAGGACTGCAGCTGAGGACGCCAGGGTGGAAGGAGGAAGCCGGGGTGGAAGCCCACAGATGTGCACAAGCAGGGAAGCAGATGCCTCCACAGAGACAGCAGACATGGGAGAGAGCAGAGCCAGAGCCGCCCAGGAGCTGGGAGACAGCCAGCCACAAACACAAGAGGGGCTGTCGCTCTGAGTTCAGTCAGGCAAGATGAAGGGATGAGGAAGGCTGGCTACCAGGAAGCAAGTAGAGCCCATGACAGGTGAGTGGGGAGGGCGGAGCCTAGAAGGCCAACCCTCCACTGGTGTTCCTTTGACACTTCTCTGTGCCAAGGGCTCACCCTTACCAGGGATAAACAGGGCCAGGCTGGAGGGCCGAAGAAGCCAAACGCAACTTGCAATCCTGAAATATGGAGGCTGGCACAGACCAAGGCCTTTCTACCTCTAGCAGATAGAGTCTGTGTTAAGATCATTCTTTTTTTTTTTTTTTGAGATAGAATCTCATTTATTAACCCTTGGTAGAGTGTCGTGGCGTCACATAGCTCACAGCAACCTCCAACTCCTTGGACTTAAGGCAATTCTCTTGCCTCAGCCTCCCGAGTAGCTGGGACCACAGGCGCCTGCCATAACACCCGGCTATTTTTTTTTTGTTGCAGTTTGGCTGGGGCTGGGTTTGAACCCACCACCCTCGGTATATGGGGCCAGAGCCCTATCCACTGAGCCACAGGCACTGCCCTAAGATCATTCGTTTTCATTGGAACCAGATGACCCTGCACAACTATAAAATAGGAGCCTCTTTTTTCTTCCAAAAATATAAAACAAACAACAAAAACAAAAAAAAAACCCTAATGTGGGATTCTGTCAAATAATGGCAGGACCAACATATGTTCCTCTTAGCAAAAGCTCATTGTACCTATCAAAAACCAAGAATTGAATCTTAGTCTAATAATGCGGAAAATAGTCAGACACATCCCCAAATGCCTGACTGTTCAAAATCACCAAGGTCCTCAAAAACAGGAACAGCTGGGGTGAAGCCTGTAGCTCAATGGGTAGGGCGCTGGTCACATACACCCAGGCTGGCCAGTTCGAACCCAGCCTGGGCCAGCTAAACAACAATGACAACTGCAACAACAACAACAAAATAGCCGGGCATTGTGGAAGGTGCCTGTAGTCCCAGCTACTTGGAAGGCTGAAGCAAGAGGATCGCTTAAGTCCAAGAGTTTGAGTTTGCTGTGAGCTGTGATGCCGCGGCACTCTACCAAGGGCAACATAATGAGACTCTCTCAAAAAAAAAAAAAAAGAAAGAAAGAAAGAAAAAGAAAAAAGAAACAGGGACAGCTGGAGAAACTGTCATGGCCTAAGGAGACATAATGACAAAATGGAGTGTGGTGTCCTGGATGGGCTCCTGAAACAGAGTAAAAACTTGGATAGAAACTAAGTAAACCCAATGAACTCTGAACTTTAGTAACCATGTATCAGTACTTCTTCATGAATTATACTAAATGTGCTAGACTCTACCATGTTTGTAATCGGGGAAACTGGGCATGGAACCCTCAGTGCTACCTTTTAATTTTCTGTAAGTCTATTCTGAAAAATAAAGTCTATCAAAAAAAAAAGTAATGGTCAAGAGAACAGACTCAAAAGCCAGGCTGTCTGGAGTCTGTTCTCGGCTCCTCCCTACCTGTTCCGTGACCAGGGGACAAGTCACCTGCCCCTCTGAGCCTCAGTTTCCTCACAGTGCAATGAGATTAATCACACAGCTGCCTTAAATTGCCATGGAGACAATTTGAGTGACAGCTTAACAGACTCCGAAAGAGTGTCTGGCACCTGTGCTTCCTCCATACACAGATGAAACTGAAGGTGCAGGACCGCTCCACGTGTTCTCTAAACAGAGGAAGTGAACATTTGCTGAGGTTTTTCTTTTCTCTTAAAAAAAAAGGCACACGTGCAGATGTTGGCTCGGTCTCCACTGTCCCAGTCTGCCCCTCCCTCCAGCTTCGTCTGAGTTCCCCTCTTCTGCTCTTCCTGTGCTTTCTCCTTAAGGTTCTCTATTCTCTGCTGGGGTCTGACGGGACAACTCCCCCTGGAATCTGGTGGCCAGTGGCCATGTTGGCACAAATGGGTCTACCACCTCCGCCCAGTCCTGCCTCTCTCTTCTCCCCAGGGAGTGTCCTATCAAATCACAATAATTCGGTGTTTACGGACCTGACCATGAACTCCCCACACCTACACCTCCAATCCCACCTCTCCCAGATGCAGGGCCCCCTAGGCCATCCAGCTGCCTCCACTGCCTGGGCTAATGTCATTCCAGCCAGAAGCATGTTGGTAGGGAAGGGAGCATCGCTGCCCAACAGGAAGCCTGGGAAATGCGTATGTTCCTCATTGCACAGGAAGAGGTCCCCCTAAAGAACAATCTTGAACACAGTCCAAGAGGCTGAAAGCACGACACAGATCGTCTTTCTGTGATCATCTGAAAAAAGCCTCCACAGCAGAATCAGGTGACCACTTCTGCTGTTTCCTTTGTTCAAGACCTGGAATTCCTGGAGCATTCCTGGTTCCCAGTCCTGCCCCACTGCCTTGCTGGGCTGCTACGTAAAACAAAAGATAAACGAGTCAAGGATGTGGCAGCATCTGAAAACCTAAAGCTGCCAGATGAGCCTGAGTCTCCACCCCTTTTCCTCAGTGGGGTCCCCTCCCCCCCACCTTTCTTCTAAAGAAGCCTATTTATTGTCAAAAATCCATGACTCTTGTTTTACAGGTGAAAATCCAGTCCTTCTGGGACACAAAAAGAAAAGAATTTCAGGCTTATTATTTGTTTGGAGAAGGGGTTGCAGTTCCTCATCCACATTCTATCTGGGGTTAGCACATTTGTTTTGTTTTTCTTTACTTTTCATCATGCCAGTACTTGGCAATGACCTACATAGACCACATGCCTAATAATAATTTGAGCTTTATTAGCACCCAACATTCAAGGGCCTCTGGGGATTTGGCAAAGAGCAATATTTATGAAATCATCTACTTGCTGCAAACAAACCTTCATGCCTCCAGGGCAGCGTTCAAAGAGAGGAGACATCAGGCTGTGGGTATTTGACATGGCAGTCATGAGTCTGACTTTCTTTTGTTGTTATCATTTTGTATATGAAAATCTCTAAGACGATGGCTTACTTGCACAGGGTTGATATTTAAGATTTATAGTAACTAGCACGGCTCAGGATCAGACAAAGAAAAAGGATGTTGGCCAGGGTACCCAATCAGAGCCCCACCCCTTCCCCCAGGTTGGCCAGGCATTGTCCCTTAAATTACAGGATTAGGGACAATCTGGAGAGTTCTGGGAAGGGTCTCAGTGATCAGAGTGGTGGGACAATGGCTATATCAAGTGATGCGGAAATAATGCGGTATTTACCTAGCTGACCATGAACCTGGAATTTACGCATACTGTCCATTCCTAGAAAGCACAGATCCACGGGACGAGGCTGACACAGACTTGTGCCTAAGTGTACAGGATGATTACCTGCAGCAGGCCACAGAACAGAGGTGTTGGGATTTGGGAGACTTGAGGATTTCATTTTGCTGCATCTCACCTCCCGTCTAGTCTGCTGAAGCTGGAGGTAGAATGAGAGGTGGGTCTGTTGTGTCGTTTCCTGAAATGGACAGATGTAAGCGGAGCAAGAGAGCAGGTACAAGTCTTGAATGACAGCATGAGATGGTCCACACAGGCAATGCCCAAGAGGGTCCCAAACCCAAAGGTCGAGTGTGGAATTAGACCTAATTAGGACAAAGCAGGAAAGTTGTTGTTAAGACCCTAGGACAAGATGGTTGAGAAGACCAGAAGACAGTGAAACAAGTGGATCAAAAACCATTGCCTCAAAAGCCATGATGACATGACTTTGCTTTGGGAAGCTTGGAAGTAATTAAAAGTGCAGGGCAGGGGTAGAGCTAGTCTATACTCATCAGCTCTTAGAACCTCCTCATGAAAGATTTCCCCATGTGTTTGCAGTTCACATGGCAAGTTTTTTCTAGAAAAGATGTCCCAGATGCCAAAGCTGATGCATCAGAAGGACTTCATCATTTAAAGGGCTGCTTCCCGCTGGGAAAAAGCATGATTTGGGTGAATGACATTTTCCATCACAGCCTCCCAATTCTCTAAGGCTTTGGCTGGCTCAGGACAGAGTAGCTTATAAATGTTTCCAGTGCAGTAATTTTAACAGTCCTTTTTAAAGCTGACCTCAAAGCACCGGCAAGATGCAAGAATTCTCTCAATGGATACAAACTGCTCCCCAAACATGTAAAGTTATTTTGCTTTTGGAGTGAATGCCACTCAATCCTCCAGCAGTCATTTTCATGGAGAATTCATTGTTCCTTACCAGTAACTAGAGAATCATTAAGGATGACTGGATTTGGAATTTGTGAAGCAAAATTCGGGTGTGTGACCTGAATGCTTTAATCAGCATTCTACCCCAAATTCTGTCATCCATGTAACATGCAGTGACTAATGAAGTTTCTTCTGTGCACCCACACCTGTGGATGGCAGGAATGCCCATGCTTAGCGGGAAATGTTTTATCCTCTCTCATCAGCTGCCTCTGCTGTGTCACCTGTGTGGCTGATTGAAGAATATCTGACCTCCCTGCAATGCTTTGGATTCTGGATCTACCACAGCAGTACGAGGTTCCTGACTTTTTTTAATAATTAGATTGAAAGATATGCATATATTGTGGTTCAAATAGGAACCATCGATATCCCCAGGGCAAAACCAAATGTTATCTGACACCACCACCCCCAAAAGGCCTGGCTCCTACGGCGACCCTTTGTTATTATAAACAAGTCTCTTGCATTTTCCTTTGCAAAGTGTAAAAGAATAGAATAATTGGACAGCAGGGAGTCTTTTGCCCCATTTAAGCGAGTGATTGTAAAAAAAGAAAGTTTGAGGGTTATTTGTTCCTTCTCAGGGAAAGTTTTTTAGACGTGATTTTATTTTATTTTTTGAATAGGTTATAAACGCCTGTGGATCAAAAGTCCCAATACTATCAAATGGAATGGTTGGGAGGTTTCCCGCCCAGCCCCTCAGCACCCTGCAGTCAGTTTGGACCCTTCGCTCCAGGCCCTGGAGGTCACCAGTTTACCAGGTTCCTGTGTATCCTTTCAGTGATTCTTCATGCAAGTAAAGATATTTCTATTTCCCCCTCGAAGGGAGGTTTTAAATATTTCACTAATCCATAAAGCTCCCCTGGGCCCTGAATTATAAAGGAAAGTTAAATAAAGTAGATAAATGCAAAAGTGCCCTCAGAAAACTGAAGTTGCCTCTGAAGTCTGTTTTCCTGTGACCCTTCTTGGCACTGTCACTGTTTTCCACACCTGACCTCTTGGGGAAATGATGGAATAGAGAGTTTTCTTCCCTCTCCCTGGCTCTGCTTTTTGTACTTTTCTGTCCTCTCCCATGTCAACAAAGTGAAAGTCCCTGACACAGGTCTACTTCTTGTCCTATACGCCACCAACGGACATGCCTAGGATCCCATCTCTCCAGTGCCTGTGAGATTCTAATGTATACGATAATCAAGGAGGAGGAGGCTTGCTCATTCAACTCAAGGGCTCATCCCACTGGAAACAGTCTTGCAAAATGGGTTTCACGGAGAAACTTGATGTCGGAGGACGTCCCAAGTGTGCGATGTTCAACATATGTACAGAGCACTTAGTATGTGCCATGTAGAAGGGAGAGCAGGCGGTCACAATCTCAGGAGGAGAGGACACAGTGCTATGCCAAGAGCCATGAGGAAGCACAGAAGAATTCTCCCTGACTAGAATGGGGAGCAAAGAAGGCTTCCTGGGGGAGGCCTCATCCAACCTGAGACCACAGGTAAGGAGGGCCCCACCAGGCAACGAGTGGGGTCTGAGACAGCATTATACACAAAGACCTTGGCCAGAGTAAGCCATAGCTCATTCCTTCTCCCCTGAAACTTTCTCTTCAACGGGGACCTTCTGCAGATACTTCTGGTAACCAAGGGCAAGACTTTATAGAAGGCTAACAGCAGTAGGAGTCAAAGCTTTGGGGGATTGGGTGGAGGTGTGGAATCCCTCACATCACACTTGGGCGTGGGCCTGGTCTATCTCTGTGCAAGGTCCAGTCAGGGAAGAGTCAGGAACCCAAAGTTCATTCTAGATACCACTTCATGTGTTACTTTGGAAACCCCAGAAAAAGCTCATGTCTCTGGGAACTTCAGGGAAAAGGCCTTGAAAGGTCAATGAATCAGAAGGTGAATCATTCAGATTCCCAACAGAAGGCAGATGGCATGCTCAGAAGAGGATGACCCGGGGAGGAATTATTTACAGAAGGTGGGTGGGGCACAACCAGTAGTGCAGGAGCTGGAGCCTCACCACCCTTAGGCCTAAAGGAAGGCGGTCAGGAACAGTTACCAGAGCCTGGCAGGAGAGGCTGTCTTGTCAGGCCTCTGAGTTTTGACCTTTGTTCAGCAAGGTGACTTTGCGGGGATGGAGCCAGAAGAAAAAGTTCCCCAGTCTTGATCTCTCAAGCAGCTAAAGCCAGACGCCAAGAAGGTGCAGGCCTGTTGACAGGCTCCACACACAAAGCAGCCTGAGGCAGGGACCCAGAGGGCACAGGAGACAAGAGAGAAGGAAAACCACCAAGTCCTCCCCGTGACTGAGGGAGTCAAGAAACAAGTTTTCTTTTCTTCTTTGTGCTTTTCTCTATTTTTTCTACTCTTCTCAAGTAAGTCCATGACTTCTGGAATTGGAGAAAATATTTTTTTAATTGAAAAAGGAAAAAACAAAAAAAACGAAAAAAAGGAAAAGGAAAAAACTCAAATAACAACAAGGAACATGTCCTAAGGAGGTGCTCCTGGGCAGTACAAGAGCCTCCATTAACCAGAGTGGGAAAGGGAAGCCTCAAGTTAGGCCCCCTCTGAATAGCCAGCCAGCCTTTTCCACAGGACATGGGCTATGATGAAGGCAAGTGCAGGGGCAAGCTCAATTACGTTCTTAGGAAGAAGTGTCACTGGGGTCTGAAGACAGTGGTGCCCAGTGCCATCTTGTTTCTCTGAAGTGGATCTTATGGGGAAGAAGGTAGTCAGAGGGAAAAACACTCAGCATTCCAAGAATGTGGGTTCAAGTTCCAGCTTAACTCCATCAAGGTAAACCCGCAAGGACATCACTTTTTTTATATATTTATTTCCGTTCTTTTTTTTTTTTTTTAATTTCAGACTAATATAATCAGGTTACATTGTTTGTGTTTGTTAGGTAAAGTCCAAGATGCAGTCAAGCCCTTCACTCAGGAAGTATGCCATATACCCCTACATTGTAGCCAATAGGTGAGTGCCTACCACACCTCCCTCTCCCCCTTGTTGAATTTAAATGTGTTAAGTATATCACTAACAGACTCAGAGTCTCCGTGTCTATATGACCACGAGTGCTGATGATGATTCTTCCCCCTTGAAGTACTGTGAAGGTCCACAGATATTCCTTGTAAGTATCAAAGAGCAACTAACAAAAGATTGGGACCACCACATAAGGCAAGGATAAAGGTTCCCACTGTCCTGGCCCACAGCAGCTGAAAGGCTGGTAGTACAGCTAGTCCTTGAACAGAAGAGAAACAATCTTGGGTCAATTGAGCAAAACACCCATGGAAGGCCAGAGATGGGTGTGTTAGACTTCTCTGTTACCCATCAGATGGCTTCTCTCTCTCTAATCTTTCCCTGTTTCTCTGCCTTTTTCATGTCTCAGCTGCCTGAGATCCTATGCCCAGGACTTGGCCAGGAGTCTCTTGTGGGGAGCTTACCCTACCTACACAGTAGAGGTAAACTCCCTCAACTCTAGGTTTAGGACTTTCAGAGATTTGGAAGGGCAGCACCTATGCCATTGTGCTAGGCTGTGTAATTGTGCTAGGAGACCTTTGTCCCACAAAGAAGGGACAAGGTAGATGGATGAGGCCGATGGAAACCCCATCTCACCACATGAAAAAAAATTATGGTAGAGGAGGGCATTAGAAGAAGGCAAAAGAATGAAACACAAAATTCATCACAAAGACTGCACAGGCTTGGTGCCCGTAGCCCAGTGGTTACAGTGCCAGCCATATACACTGAGGCTGGCACATTCTTACCCAGCCTGGCCCAGCTAAACAACAATGAGAACTGCAACAAAAAACAGCCAGGCATTGTGGAGGGCACCTGAAGTCCCAGCAACTTGGGAGGCTGAGGCAAGAGAATTGCTTAAGCCCAAGAGTTGGAGGTTGATGTGAGCTGTGATGCTGTAGCACTCTACCAAGGGTAACATAGTGACACACTATCTCAAGAAAAAGAAAAACTGCATGAAGCCTGAAAATGTGATCACATTCTTTCAGAGTCATCCTCAGTCCCTTAGACATTTGGCACTAGGGGTTCTGAACACACTTGCAATGGAGCCTGAAGGTTTTAGGGTAAAAGAGAAATGCCATGGCCAAGGAAGAGTCTTATCAGATGTTGCCCCCTTCCCCATACCCTCACCATCTCTTACACATCTCACCGCGGCCCATAGGAGAAGGCAGAAGGAGCATGTGAGTCAGACACCTGGCCTTCCCCTTCAGTGTTTCCAAGCCTATTTTCTTCCTCAATTTTAACTGTGTGCCCTGGCTTGTGGCTAGTGGTAGTGGCCCTCTGTACCGGGAAAGGCTAAGTGGGGTAGGGTGGATGGTGAGTTCAGGGATTCCAGAAACAGACAAAAGGCATAAAAGTAGAGCCCTTGCCCTTCCTGTGCAATAGGGTAGTGGCTAAGAGTGCACATTCTGGAGTCAGATTGAGAAAGTTCAAATCCTATCTTCTCTGCTTATCTGGATGGCCTACTTAACCTCTCAGAGCCTTAGCCTCTCCATGAGTAACAAAGAGTTCACTGACAATACTACCAATTCATTTTAGCTTGGTGTTGGGCTAAAAGCGAGGGCTCAATAATTGCCAGATATTATTTTCATTATCCTTATACTAATTAGGTAGCCCTGGATAAAAAAAGAGAAGAAACTACTTCTGAATACTTGTGTATGGGCTGGAGAAACTCAGAATATAAAAATTTAAAACTTCCTTGGCACTTGGGCTTTAGAGAAGCAGAGAGCTCAGGTTTGGGTAGACAGCAACAAGGGAAGAGAGAGAATTTCTAATATGAACTCCAGTGGAGTGTGGTAGGAGTGAACTTTATATGTAGTCAAATACCTTAGGCTTCATTAACCTTGAATTTGTATTAACCTTCATTATTTCTGTATCAGTCAGCTCCTGCCTTAATAATGCTGCTTAACAAACTACTCAAAAGGCAATGGCTATCAACAATGAGCATTTATTCCTATGTTTATGGGCCAGCAGGTGGATTGCAGCTTGGATGGTCTAGGTTGGGCTCACTTGGTGGGTCTCTTCACACTGTAGGTTGGCTGGGATTGACTCTACATTGTTCAGGTCTGTTGCACTTGTATTTTATTCTGGAGTTCAGGACAGATGATTGTACAGGTCACGCTTTTCTCACAGTTGATACAGAAGGCACAAAATCCCAAGCCAAACCACCCAAGTACATTAAAATCCTCTGCTCACTTCACATCCACTCATATTCTACTGGCCAAAATAGGTCACATGGCCAAGTCCTACATTGGAGGGGGGAGGACCGTATACTCTGCCCACAATGGGAGGGCTCCATACAATTAATGGGCAAAGATACACAACCATATTATTCAGGGGAGTGGAGAGTTGAGACTGATAATCCAGTTCACCACAGTCCTCCAGTGTTGAGAATGTAACCAGGCATCTAGATCATTGGCTTACAGTGAAAATAAGGAGAACATTCTGGATTATTACCTGGTGAGTTGTGGCTGGGTCCAGAAAGCTAGAATTTTAGCACTAGAAGGGACCTTCACACATTCAAGCATCCATTGATCCCATGCATATTTGTTGGGCTTCTATCATGTTCTAGGCATTGTGCTAAGAACAAAGGATACAGAAGAAAGTAATACCAGACATCATATAGAACTGGAGGAAGATGTGTATTATAATCACACAATAGGGGACTAGATGAATAAATTATATTATATCCACCTATTGAAGTAAAGTTAACAAAAACCTTGCAAGTTGAAATTTAAATTGGAAATACTGTATGAAATTATAATTTTTTCCCGCTAAAAATTATTTATTTGTAGCTCTATTCACTGAAAATGCCTGAGGATGATAAGCACCCCTAGTGCCTAGACTGTGGTCTCTAAATACCATCCCCAACATGAAAGGCAGGAGTTCCTTGGAGAAATGACTGATTCCAAGGATGGGTGGGAAATGTACAAGATGAACAGGGATATCTTATGCCCAGAAAGGAAACTGTGAAACACTACTAAGAAAACATCAAAGACACCCAGAGGTCAACCTGAAGTATTTCCACTCTAGCAGATAAAAAATATTAACAACAAAAACAAAATAATGGAACAGTAGATTAAAATGCATCAACTATGTAAAAATTCATGAGTTCAAAATGATCTATTATAAAAGAAAGAAAGGAAAAGAAAAGATCATAGTTCTCCACTAGAGGTTGCTAGGGCTCATTACTTCAAAAATTGGTTAAGTAAAGAAACATTTATTCTAACTTTCTGATCTGTGTGAACATATTTCTGGATAATCAAATTGTTGCTGGGGAAATTTTTTAATAGAAAATTTCCCATTAAATGTAGAAGGAATGATAGGAGTATATTTGTGACACTTAATGAAATAATTTAGGAAACAATCATTCCTGGATGCCAGAAGCCTTAGGGGAAATGCTGATGGGAAGCTTCATAGCAGAGTAGTGAGGATGACACCTGCTGATCTATCAACCCTGAATGACATGACCAGACCTTATGAAACATACAACACTAACTACAACATGTTCTTGCTTTAGAAACATCGATCCTTCATCTAACCAAGTCTCTAGATCTCTTATTTCCAGTTTATAGAAATATGGAGGACTGAAGAACAAATGAAGTAACATTACAAATAAGCAATCAGCCCAGTCCAGACTGTGGGACATTGTACAAGACAAATGACCTAGTTTCTTCAACAAATCAATAATATGGAGAAAAAGGTGTAGGTGAAGGTGTGACGTTTTGATATGCACATACAATCTAAAATGATAACTACAGCCAAGTTATTGAACATATCCATCACTCCCCATAGTCAATTTGTGTGTGGAGGAGTGGTGAAAACACTTAAAGATCTGTTCTCTTAGCAACTTTCCACAGCAGCCACCGTGCTGTACAGTAGGTCTCCAGAACTTATTCATCCTGTTGACTCCTATTTCATCTCCCCATTTACCCTGCCTGTTTACCTAACCCCAGTGTTAAAATGTAAACTTAGGCATATTAGATTTTTGAAAAGTTTATTTGGACAGATAGCAATTCATAAATCGGGGATCTCCAGACCACAAATGGATCAGGGACTTCCCTAAAGATGGAACAAACAAACAAACAAACAAACAAACAAAAAGACTTTTACAGAATGAACATGGCAATAGGCAAAGGAAACATTTGACTGGGTAAAATGGAGCAGTGATCTTATTTGCATCATTCTGGTGGAACGTCCCTAATTAGAGATTAGTTGACAGTTTCTGATTGGTTAAGCTTAGGTAGATGCAAGGCAGTAGAGCTGCCTCAGCCTAACGGGCTCCCAACTAACTATTCTAACGCTGATAACCACCATTCTGCTCTAGTTCTAGAAATTTAATTTTTTTAAATTCCACAATAAAATGAGATCATGCAATATTTGTGTGTGTTTCTGGTTTATTTCACTTAACATAATGTCCTCCCGGTTCATCCATGTCGTCACAAAAGACATCATTTCCTTATTTTTCTAATGCTGAACAGTATGCCATTGTGTGCATCTACCACATTTTCTTTTTGCATTCCACTGTTAGGGGACACTTAGGTCGATTGCATATCTTAGCTGTTGAGAATTATGCTTTAATGAACATGGAAGTGTAGATACACATATCTCTTTTACGTACTGATTTTATTTCCTTTGGATATATATATTTTTTGAGGAAACTCCATGCTGTTTTGATAATGGCTATAGCAGTTTATATCCCTACCGTTAGTGTCCAAAGTTTCCCTCTTCTCCACATCCTTGGCTTGTTATCTTTGTTCTTTTTGAGAATAGCCAACCTAATAGGTACGAGGTGATCTCTCATCCCGGTTCTGATTTGTATTTCCCTGGTGATTATGTCCTTTTTGGAAAAATATCTATTCAGGTCCTTTCCCCCACCCCCCACCCCCCACATTTTAACCAGCTTATTTGTTTTGCTTTGCTTTTGCTATTGAGTTGTATGAGTTCCTTATATTTTTTATTAACTTTAATAATTTTTTAGGCCAGGCACTGTGGCTCACGCCTATAATCCTAGCACTCTGGGAAGCCAAGGCAGGTGGATCACTTGAGCTCAGGATTTCGAGACCAGCCTGAGCAACAGAGAGACTCCATCTCTAAAAATAGCCAGGTGTTGTGGCAGGCGCCTGTAGTCCCAGCTACTTGGGAGGCTGAGGCAAGGGGATCACTTGAGCCCAAGAGTTTGAGCTATGAGATATGATGCCACTGCATTCTACCAAGGGTGACAGACTAAGACTCTGTCTCAAAAATAAAAACAAACAAAAAAGACTTAAATATTATATATTAACTCCTTGTCAGATATATGGTTTGCAAATCTTTTCTCTGAATTCTTATGTTGCCCTTTCATTTTATTGGTTACTTTCTTTACTGTGAGAAAGTTATTAGTTTGATATAGTCAGAATTGGGACCTGTTAAAGAATAAAAGAAATTTAAGAGATACAAAAATTGAATTAAAAGTATGAGCTTTGTTTGGAAGAAAATCAACTCTAAAGAGACATGGTTAACAGAATTAATCTACTATTAAGAATAATTATTAGATGTTTGGAGAATACTTAGAGATCTAAAAACAGACCTGCTATTCGATCCTATAATTCCTCTACTAGGTATATATCCAGAAGACCAAAAATCACATTATAACAAAGATATTTGTACCAGAATGTTTATTGCAGCCCAATTCATAATTGCTAAGTCATAGAAGATGCCCAAGTGCCCATCGACCCACAAATGGATTAATAAATTGTGGTATATGTATGCCATGGAATATTATGCAGCCTTAAAGAAAGATGGAGACTTTACCTCTTTCATGTTTACATGGATGGAGCTGAAACATATTCTTCTTAGCAAAGTATCTTAAGCATGGAAGAAAAAGTATCCAATGTACTCAGCC
>CAUYRH010076398.1:0-57969 GCA_963574655.1 Perodicticus potto | reverse complement strand
TAGAAGGCTTTTCAGTAGTGTAAACTCTGTAACGCACATGCTAAGACTAGAAAGAATCCCTAAGGGGTAGTTTAGAATGTCTGCTCTCAGTTTTCTTAATCTCGATCTAAACACCAAGATGCAGCACTCTAGCAGTTCAATTTGATCCCTCTGTCTGGGGCAGCTAGGGGAATGTAAAGGCTTTGTCCAAGGTCTTTGTCCTCGCATCTATGTGCTGTACAGCCATTTCTCAAATCTTCTTTCAAATTGTATATAATTGTACATAATTTCAATTGTATATAAAACCAGCACATTGTACCCCATGGTTATATTAATGTACACAGCTATGATTTAATTTTAAAAAGGTAATAAAAAAAGAAAGAGGGTGAAATTAGGCAAAAGGAGAGGGTGTAGAGATTCATAGCACTGAGGTGCTAGAAAAGACTACAGAAGGATACCTTGGATAGCCTCTAGCCTCTAGGTAGAGAGGATTTTATTTGTAGATGTGGCCTCCCTAGAAGTTTAGTCACTTTTTATGAAGTCAGAACTACAGGTATTTATAAAATAAATGGTTTGACTCTATTATAAAAACAAGCCAGTTTAGACTTCTCCAAGTGCAATCAGGCAGTTCTCTATTAGCCTGGAGAGGGATCTACCAAAGGTTTTAGACCTTCTTAGAAAATGACTGAGAAGAGAGTGGGGGAAATCACCAAATTTATGCACATTGGGGAATTTCTCACAACTGTTCTGTGGCACTAATTAGAGATATAGGATAAACATGGAGGAAAAAATGTATAAGAGTCGAGTTGTTGAACCCATGGGGTGGGGTGGTTGTTATTGAACTAAGATCCAATTATTGAGACAAGGAGGATTTCCAGGGGAAAGGAATTTTTAATACCACATACATTTTGTCTTGTCAAGGAATGAGAGAAGCTGCTTCAAATTTATTTCTCTGACTAGTGGCTTTTTAAGCAGGGGCAACATGTCTTGGGGCAAGTAGAGGGGGATAGTGAGTGTTGGCTTAAGGAAATCTGCCCAGGGCCTTCAAGACCTCAACTCCATCCTCTTACAGAAAATCCATCATTTCTGGGAAACAACTCAAAAGGTCAAGTAGTTAGCTAAGGGAGAGGATTATAAAAAATCATATAGGGATCATTGAAATTCATTTTTAGAGCCAGTTAATGTCTCATAGTGTGCTCCAAATTCTGCCTGGAAGCAGCAACAGCAACAATACCTGAAAAGGCAGAAACTCCACTCACTGCTTCAGTATGACCTGACTTGAGGATTTCAACGTGCTACGCGGAAGAGCTCTTTGGAGGAGCTCCTGGGGAGAAGTCGCAGTACCATGAGCTGGCTGTGAAAATTAGTTAAATGGCACAAAGACACCTGTACCCCACCTCCATGAAAGGATGCATGTAACTGGAGGAGGACAGAGGCTTTTCTACCTGAATGAACAAGCAGAGCAGTGTGAGGACTACAGGGTGAGGAACCGGAAACCTCTGTGACAAGGTCAGAAAGCTTGTTAGGTGCTCCGTGCAGGAAGAGAAAAGTTCTCTAAGCCAAGATTAAGATCTAATTTTTTTTTTTTTGAGACAGAGCCTCAAGCTGTCACCCTAGATGGAGTGCCGTGGCATCACAGCTCATAGCAATCTCCAATTCCTGGGCTCAATTCCAGTCTCCTGCCTCCGCCTCCCAAATAGCTGGGACTACAGGCACCTGCCACAACGCCTGGCCATTTTTTGGTTGCAGCCGTCATTGTTGTTTGGCGGGCCTGGGTTGGATTTGAACCAGCCAGCTCAGGTGTACATGGCTGGCGCCTTAGCCAGTTGAGCCACAGGCACCGAGCCCAAGATTAAGATCTAAAAGCGTAAGTTTCTTTTATCTTAAAGTGAGACGGAGTGTGCAAGAGAAAAAGTAGGGAAAGAGAGAGAAGAAATCAGGGAGATGGTATGGCATTCCAAAGAAAGGAAGGAAAGAATGTCCTCAGTCAAGGTCAATTGTTGCTAAATTTAAGAGGGAACTAAAAGGTGTGGGGGTGAGGGAAAACACAGCCTTTCCCTGAAAATTCACTGAAAGATCAACTCAAGATTAAGGCAGATTAATTATAGAAAGGTTGATTTACTTTGCACACAGGGAGGAATCACAGAGTGATAGCCCAATTTTCTAAAGGAGTTCAGGTATCTTCATACAGGTCTTTTAGAAGTGAGGGAGGAAATTGAGGAGTATAGGGTATAAAGGGTTGCTAGGGAGGGAGAAATGGGGAGAAATAGACTGACTTGGAGAGTAACCTGGGAAACAGTTCTTAATGACCCAAATGATTAGTCCTTGTCCACTTACATTGCAGACCCTCATTCCTAAAATATTTTGAGATACAGGAAGGAGGAATGGGAGTCAGTTGGAGATCAGTTCCCTTTGGTCAGCTGATGAGTCCAGTTTATGCAGATAGAGGGAAGGCCTCCTCCAGTGTTGCTTGACCCTGAACAATCTTCAATCAAAGTATTCTTTAAACGAGGGACTCATATTTTGGGGTGAAAATTTCCTTAGCTCCTTCAAAGGTAAGGCAGCCAAATTCACAAGGTCTCATGAATGTGAATGTTGCGTCCCTTTTCCTCCAGCAAAGTTGGAGATAGACATATGTCCAGGTGTTTCCAGTTCCCAAAGTCTGACATTCATAGCCATTGTGCCTCCCAAGGAATCACTTGAGGCCACTAAAACAAACTCTAAAAGGTAAAGGATTTTTTTTTCCATTCTTGATATACTTTACTAAGAATAATATGTTCCAGCTCCATCCAGGTAAACATACGTTTCAAAACTATTAAGAAAAGAATATAATTGTGATGGATGTTTTAATCCATTCAATGTAAGCATTCAACATTGTATATCAAATCAGTACATTGAACCCCATAAATTCATCAATTTACACAGTTATGACTTAATATAAACAAATTTATAAAAAATAAAATAAAAAATAAATAAAAGGTAAAGGCGCTGGTGAAATGTAAAGAGAAAGAACTGACATTTCCTTTGGGTCTTCTGGGCTCCATGCCTTATAAAAATAGAAATCCAAGAGGAGTGGGGAATGCTAGCAAGAAAAAGAAAGCAAGCAGGCAGAGAGATTGATTTTAGTCCTTACTGAAAAATTGTGATTTAGTAGTTTTTCTATTATTTCACTATAAAGACTAACCATCCTTATAGTCAAGAGTCAAAATTCCATGGGCCATCAGGGAACCTATCTTTCCTTTTAACTCCAAGGCAATGCAGGTACACGAAGTTGCCTTCCTAAGGGATGGGAGGATCAGAAATCAAACAGAGGGTGTGTGTCTGTCTCACTGGCATAAGCATTGAGGACACCCCCACCCTTTCCCTGAGCATGTGGGCAGGTGTAGCGAGTAGACAGCTGCTGAGCGAATCCTGACACAAGGAGAAGAGAAATGCTATTGTAGTGCATCAAGCTGCTGTCTTTAAGAGCATTGTGGAATGTGACACAGCTGACTCCAGCTAATTAGGGATCACCCAAGTGGGACATCAGACTGGTTATGTGGCTTCAAATGGGTGCTGGGAGCAGGAAGAGAAGGCAGAAATGGGTGAGGATACAGCACAGCCAGGCCTGCTAATATGGGAAGAGGTTTGGAGGGCCCACGGGGACAGTGGCTTCCTTCCGCTGCCCTGAACACAAAGACAACGAATGGATGGTTTTACATTAATAGCAACTGTTGACATTCTTGCTCAAATGGCCAAAGGAAGGATTGTTTTGAACTTCTACCCGCACCAGGCTGTAATGGGACAAGAGACAAGATAAGCTGAAGCAATGTAAGTGTCCTCCTCTCCGTTGAAAGGCAGGTTTCACCGCAGTCCTCGCCTGAGGCTGACCACACCAGGCTTGCCAGGAGAATGCGCTGCCAGTTTCCCCTCATCTCCACCTTTCAACTACTGACTGAGGAGTCTGCCTAGCTTCTTCTACACCAGGATTTCTTAAACTTTAATGTGCCAAGAAAATACCTGCTAAGATATAGATTCTGATTCAGCAGGTTCAGGCTCAGGCTCAAAATTCTACATTTCCAGTTCACTCAAAGGGGGTGACCACATTGCTGTTCTGCAAACCATGCTTTGAGCAAAAATGTCTTACCCTGCTGCTTCTCGAGTTTTCGTGTGGCTGCAAATCACCTGGGGAGGCACTCCAATGCAGATTCCTGAATTCCACCCTTAGAAAGTCTAATAAATGGTTCCTAGCAGAGTCTGGAAGTACAAAGCTTGAAATTCTTTATTCCTATGAAATAATCTGCGAGAGTTATAATTAGGGGAAGAAAGAAACGAATGTTGGATTTTTCAAAAATCATTTTTCCCTATATTGTGACAACTTCTGCATGCTTGTACTTTTTAGCATTTTTGGTAGATGCTGGAGGAAGGCTGTCACTCACATATGCAAAAAAGAATTTGTCAGTGGATGGCATCGTTGTCAGTCATCTTAGGGTCAGGAGCGGGAAGCAAGTCACCTCAGCAGGAAGAAGTTGTGACCAAGTGTGGGCTTTACTGAAAAATAAAAATGAAAATAACCTTACTGAAAAATAAAAATGAAAATAACCTGAGTGATGGAACCCCTTGGGTTCTGAAACTATTTTTTATTCTTTAAAGATGGGGGTCTCACTTTGTCACATGGTCATAGCTCAACAGCTTGAACTTCTGGGCTCAAACAGTCCTCCCACCTCATCTGTATATGTTTGTGTGTGTGTGTGTGTGTGTGTGTGTGTTTAAAGACTGCGAAGTATTTGGGACATGGAAAAAAATGAAAGCCTTTGGCTACTAACTCCCCCAAATAGCACATGTGTGGACTGGGAAACAGGAATCTGCATTGTGCAGATGGTTTATTTGATTCCTGAGCCCACTTTGAGAACTGATATGTAATGTGGTAATTTTCAAATTACTCCTCAGAGACATACATTGTTGGAACCACCGGTCCAGAAGCCAGCAAAGGGCCTATAGTTCTCAGTTCTCTATTCTTTTTATCTCACATCAGAACAGCTGAGATTTTATTTATGTGTTTATTTAGAAAGGCGTAGCACATAAAAGTGCATTTGAAGAAAAAAGTACCATTGTTAACTGCAAAACAAAACAAAATTGTGAGCATTAATGACATTTAAAAGCTGCTGGACCCAACAGTTTAATTGTAAACCTCTCTATATCAGGCCACTTTTGTCTTGTCAGCTGGCTGAAGCTGAGTTTTCTGTGAGCTTCACCCGCAGACCAGGCTGGCTGGTGCCACTGCCAATCCTGTCTAGGGCAGGTAGCCCTTCAGTCGCCTTAGCACCATCCTCTGATGGGGCTTGGGTTCCGCTGCCTGGGTCCTGCTCTTGCCAGCAGGGTACCGGAGTCCTGCTGATGGGCTTGGGTAGGTGCCCAGTTTCCTAGGGAGAGGCAGTGAGGCTTAGAGACGAAAGGACAAGCTTTGAAGTCAGATGGACTTAGAGTCCATCTCTGACTCTGCCATTTCTTAACTCTTTGATCTTAAGCAAACTGTGTGTCACACGTCAAGGTCAGCTTTCCCCATATTAGCATAACAGTATTCGCTTCTCAGGGTTATCAAGAAAATTCAATTAAGTCTGAAAAGAGCCCAGCATAGTACCCGACATGTAGAAGGCACTCACTGAGTGGTTATTTACTGTTAATTGAAGCCTAAGGTTTATGCTTCTGCTGCATCTTGCTGCTACATGTAACATCACTAGACATTCGGGACTTCCCAGGGATTTCATTCCAGACTGGAATATGAAGTTATTTGGAGATAAAAGGTATATGATGTGATGACACTTGGTTAAGTATAAAATATTTGACATATGTCTCATCTTGAAAAATCAGGAGGAAAAAAACCCCAAAATCTAGCTAGAGTTTGAGAAAAATAATGGAGAATTATGGGGGAATCACACAGCAAATATGAGCTTATTGTCTATCCCAAGTTAGTGAAAACCTTCACCTAAATTATTAAAGTATCAGTTTTAACTCTAGTTGTGAAATATGCAGTGCCAATAATACTTCATTTCAGTTTGAATTCACTGTTTTAAGCCCTTATAAAGGCATTCTTCAGTGACATTAAAATTTTAGATTCAAATTGTAAGGTGACCTACTTATTATTGTCATTATTATTTTTACCTAAATCTTATTGAATGGTTAGATCTGGCAGGCCTTTATGCTAAGCATTTTGCACCCTAATTTCTTTTAAACATCCAATGATTCCATGTTAGAGGATATCACCATTTTCATCATAGGGGTGGACACTGAGGCTTGAGGAGGTAAAGAACTTGCCCAAGCTGGTAAGTGGCAGGGAGGCACTGGAACCCTGGCTGTCTAATTCCATGTATACACTGAAAGTTGGTAAATGCTGAACCAAGCCCTCACTGTCAGACAACGCTTAATCAGAAAATGAAAACAGAGCCCTCCTCCCACCCCGGTAATGGCCCCTCTGTGTCTCTCTTCTCTCTGGTTCATCTATTCTCCCAATTAGCAACAATTCAACTCTCAGTGTTCAGGCATTTGAAAAGTTAAGCAAAGATGAAATTATCATTAATTGATTTTGAAGCAAGAGAGAGAGTGCTTCTATTTCCAAGACTGAGATCATTTTCCTCGACATAAAAATCATAGCTATCATTAATGAATACCCTCACAAAATAGATGGCATGTATCATTGCATCGAGTACTTAAGTCACCCTATGAGATGCCATCACTCCATGGGAAGTGAGGCATAGATAATTTAGTTTACTCTAAAATGGTCACTTTGTTAGTAAGTAATGAAGCCCAGATGGGAACCCTGATAGATCTGATTCTAAAGTTGGTGCTTTTAACCACACACTCCTTAGTTTTTATACAGGGCTCATATAGTTTTTACTTGCATTTGTCTTCATTAGATAAGAACTTTGAAACCTTGCTTTAAAAATATTTTTTTCTTTCACTTTCCTACAGGGTGTGGTATAAAGCAGTCCATGAGTGACTCTAAGTGACTGTAAGCTCTTCTCCTACCCAAAGAGAGTATAGGGAGAGGCATTTGTGAGCTGTGTAATACCACTAGCCATGTTTCTTTTGTCCTTCTTGTTGACTAATCTTTTCCTGTAGAGAAATCCCATAAATCTTCAAAGATGTGTGATCAGTTCTTCAATGGGTGTGTACTACAATCAGTCTGCTTTTAGATCCTTTTTGATAAGTATTATTTCAATTTATATGATTATCTTTGAGAGCCAGAGGTTACTAAGAATCAGAGAGTGACTTGAGTTTGCTCCAAGTGGAAGTACTACTCAATGGCAAGGCTACGATTCATGCCACTTTGTTTAAGCTTCATTGGAAATACCTATCAGCTGAAAGGCAGTGTTTTCACAATAGAGGATATAGATGTTAGTGTCTCTGCTTTCCTTGAATTCCTATGGTCCTATGGAAAAGGTCCTTTTTCCTATGGTAAAAAGGGATGAGCCAATAAAAGAGGTGTATAAACATGAGTGTAACCCAGTTTCCTTCAAAGTTTTTGTTCTAAAGCTCTGCTTCCTCTTGAATATCTATGTACAGTTGTTGGTAGAAATTCACTCATTCTTTTTTTTTCCACTCAGCAAATACAGAGTACCAGGTATTGGGCTAACCCCCAAGCAAAAAAGACAGAAATGGTTCCATTTTCACAAAACCCACAGCTTAGTCAATTCCCTTGATAAACTTGCCATCCTATGGCATTGAAACACACACACACATTGTATAGGGTTTGTATTATTTTCATGATGTTAGTAAAATTTACTAAAGTTTTTCTACATAATCTCATTTCATTCTCAAAAAAAACTCTAAAGTTAAAGATCACTCTCAGGCAATGAGTAAGTAGGGGAATGAGGTTTGGGGCATAAATAACTGATGCAGGTAACATAGCTACAGGAAGAGTGTGGGAATTTAACATAGGTCTTAAGCAGAAAAAGGACCACTGCCCTTTCTGAACACTACCATGACATCACTTTAGTGTTTTTTTGAACTGGCATTTACATTTCTAGTTAGCATTAAAAATTTTTTATCTTATCTCTCTATTTTGCATTTTTATAGATCTCTTATGCATAATTATTGCCATAACGCTGTGGAGTCTTAGCTAAACATTTTAGCCAGTTGGTTTATCCTCTATTTCCATACCAAAAATACCCTCACTGTAGCTCATCACAACACTTCTTTGTGATCCATTGAATTCTTCTAGGATTTCTTTTTTTTTTTTTAATTATTTTTTATTGAGTCATAACTGTGTACAATAATTCAGTCTTGGAGTACAGAGTGCGGGCTTCACATACAATCGGAGATATTTTTATTAACCTGACTAATATAACATCCATGATATTTTCTCATTTACTATGTGCAGTTTCAGTCTTCTGCAGGTTGCCAGCCAGTTCACCCAGCACCATTTGTTAAATAGGGCATCTTTTCCCCACTGAATGTTTTTAATTGGCTTGTCAAATATCATATAGCGGTAGTAATCAAGCAATATAGCAGTGTCTCAGGCTAAAAAATCAGCACTCATAAATCTGTATCCTTTATATATACCGATGATAGTCAGGCATTTTCATGCCATATTTCTTGATTTTAGACTTCTAGTCTCCAGAACTGTGAGAGACTACTAGATTTCTGTTGCCATACGTCGTCCATTTGTTGTAATGTATTATGACAGCTGTAGGAAGCTAATACAATTAGCTATAAATGAAACACAAATCTTTTAATTGAATACCATTATATATTCACCATAATAGTTAAAATACTACAATACTTGGTCTAGGCAAAGAGATAGAGTGATATAAGAATTCTCATATGCAGTTGGGGAGTGAAGGTTGGGGGGTAGGGTATAAGTCAATATAATCTATTTGTAAAAATGCTTGACTTGACACTATCTACTAAAATTGAACTTATTATGCCCTATAAGTTGGCAATTCAGCTCTCAGGTATACGCACCAATGTGTGAATATATATTTAACAAAAGACATGTAACCAAAAATTATTTTTAAGAGTCCCCAAATAGAAAATATGCAACTGTTCATTAAACAGCTAATTGATAAACAACATTTGGTTTATCCACACACTGAATGTTTATGAAATAATAAGAATTAAAAAGCAACAACTACCTGCAGTAGTAGGAAGAATCTCACAAAGAATCTCATAATGCTAGCAAAAGAAACTAAATCCCAAATAGTAATAAGCATTTTCTTCTATTTATACAAATTGTAAAAGCAGGAAATTCTGATAACAGAGTTTAGAATAGTGGATGTTTTGAGAGAAGGGGTGGAAAACTCAGAGGGGGTTATGAGCAAAAATTCTGTGGTCTACTAATATTTTATATCTCTATCTGGAAAGTGGTTACATGGGTACATTGACTTTGAAAAAATACCTAGAAACGAATACATACATACATGTATTTATGCATTTTACTTTATGAAAACACCTTTTAGAAAACTGGATGCATGTTGTGATTTCTACCATATACAAGTAAAACATTCCTAGAAAAATAGGCTTGATAGTGATTATTTGTACGTTGTAATATTATGTGTGATTTTTATTTTTTTGCACAAATTATTGTGAGTTATTCAAATTTTTTGTAATGATTAAGTTTTAGTTCTAGATAAACTAATAGTTCTTGATCTATGTTGGAATAATGTGGTCAAATTGCTCATTTTGTCAACCTGGTGGAGAAGAAATGGTGGTTATTTTTATATGGTTGATAAATATTTTTCATTCTTCACCATACTTGTGTAACCACTTAGGTTTTCATAATAAAAGGTTGTATGTCTATTCAAGTTGTGTTCTCAATTCCAAAAGGTATGTAATGGACAAGGATTATATTGAGGAGCAGACACAAAGCAAAACAAAAACTAGACACAGACCAAGGGGTACTCCAGTTTCACTGTCTTTGTAAATTAAGCCAAATCAGAAAAAAAAGATCATTCATTCAGGGATCAAAGTCCATTTTTCTAACTATGTTGAAGATACTAAATTATCATTGTTAATGTTTTGTTATCTTCCTGCACTTTTTGCCATGTTGATAATAACCTCACAAATGCTTAATAAAGGGCCACTTTCATTCCTCAAAGTCTACCCTGTTCAGATAGGCCAATATTAAACAAGGGCTCTGCTCAGAACCCAGAGCCACTCAAATCTGCAGCTCTCTACTTCTTCCTAAGGGTTGTTGTCCATAGTGCTCTGACTTCTAGAATTGTCCCCTGCCCCACATGACACACTGCCAGGACCTCATCAACACCCATGGGAGAGGATGTCTGTCATCTCACCCCCATACTGTGATGGAAAGAAAGAACACAGGCTATGCAGTGACTCAGATCAGAGTTTACTCTAAGATCAACCACATACCAGCTATGCAACCTATTCCTCCCAAACCCTCTTGACCTTCAATCCTTTCACTTCAACTTAGAAATTGTGCTCAATACTGGAGATGAAAAGGTAAGTGTGGAAAATTATAGTCTGTATCATTAAGGAGCTAATCTGTAAAATAGGAAGAAATGTCATACCTTCTACATGGATTTGATTATTTTGAGAATTAATGCAACATTATTTAAAAGAGTAGAGTTTGTCCACAAGATGAATGTTCAGTGTTAGATCCTCTCTATCTTTTCTGTACTACCAGTATGCCCTAGGCTTTTTATTTCAGCCTATTATTTTATCTTACTGCACTTCAGTTACCCCGACTTTGCAAAATATAGAGAACAATAAGACTCTTACTAGGCCTCTAGGATATAGAAGTTATCCCACATTAACAAACAGCTACAAATTTTTAGGGGATTCTTTCTACTTATCATCAACTTTGTAATGAAGCACCCCAAAATTCAGCTGTTTAGAACAAATACGTTTATTTTGCTCATGAATCTATAAGTTAGGAAAATCATGGTAAGGGCAACTTGTCTCTGCTCCTAGCATTGGTTAGGCCAGCTCTAAGACTGAGGACTGTGTTATATAAAGACTCACACATGCACCTATTTGATGGATTCTACTGGCTGATGGTTGGGACCTCACTGGAAATGTGGCTGGAACATGTGTCCTTTCCATTGGCATTCTCACAGCATGGAGCCTGGATTTCATGGGCTAGAATCTCAAGAGAAACAGAACTTTTGTTATATACATTTTTTCCTTTTGTTTTTTAATTTTGTTCTTACTCTTAACACTACTCCATGAGCTGTATTATACAGGGTGGCCATGAAGTTCATGTGCAATTTTATGGCCACCCTGTATTTTGTGACTTAGATTGAGAAATCATACAGGGCTAATTCTGCTGTGGTCACAGGTTGTCCCAGATTTAATGGGCAGAAAAAAGACCTTACCTTTCTCAGTGGGAGAGTGCCAATGGAAGACTATAAGAACATAAAGATGGAATATATTGATATTGCTGTCTTTAAAACATTCTGAAAGTTGTTTTAAATTTAATTTTGGCTTGTACCACAGAGTCCCTGAAAGTCATCATGAGAGGCCCTAATCATTAAATATACTGGGGGATCCAGTGTGATGGAGGGTCCCTCTTGATATATATTGCCATAATTGGTGAGGCAGGAAAACAGAATATAGGATATCTCATAAAGTTTCTACCTAAAAGTTAACATTTGTCACTTTATCTCACATTACATTGGCTAAAATTTCACAAGGCTGAGCCTACACTTCAAAGAGGGTAGAGAGGAGTGATTCTACCACATGCCTGAAAGGTAAGAAGAACTGGATTATGTATGCACAGCCCTGTGACCAGCACTCCTACCACACAGGGTTGTTATGAGGATTCGGGGTGTTAAAGAACAGGAGGTGTTTCGTACAATCCTCAATGCCTGAGCTTGTTCAATTAATCCCAACTGTTGTGCTTGTAACTAAGTTGTTTGTAAAATGGCCTGGCATTTTTCTAGCTGTATTTTTCAACACTGTGAATGAGTCTATGAATTTAGGACATAAGGTGGTTAGCTTTCTCATGCTTTGGTACAACTTCCAAAACCTTGTCATCTCATTGAGACTCAGAAAATGACTGTAATGTAGGGAGTGATTTTTGGTATGGAAGACATGAAGAAAATAGTACTTGCACACATTTTATAACAATCCAGAATTTAAACTTTTTTCTTCTGCTACTGTTACTGACTTAGTGCTATCATTTGGGGAGAGTTGGGTACCAGGCATCCACTATTTAAGCAAAACAACTTGACAGCTTTAACAGGAAGCAGACTTATCCTTGGAGAAAAGAGCGTGAAACTTCAAAAGATCTCCAAATGCAAAGAAAGATGTGGCCACAAATACATCTCTCCAGAAACATCATTATGTCTTTTCCCCTTACAAAGTAGTATTTCTGCACTAGTGACCTCTCTTCTCAATCTCCTTTGCCCAACTTTGATGTCTTGGTGACCTCCTGAAAAGCTTTAGAGTAAGCCAGGGCTGTCTACAAATCTCAGCTTCGCTATTTACTGCCTTTGTGATCTTTAAGCAAGTTGCTTCAAGTCTCGGAACCTAATTTCTCATCTGTGCAAATGGAGATGAAAGCGTCTATAAGAATTTACAGATGACGTATATAAATCTTGTGGCTTGATGCCTGTCACAGAGTAAACACTGAAATGTTACCTGCCTATTTTCATGTCTAGGTTCCCAGGTTCCCCCAGGAGAGCTCAAACAATTGTGCCCCCTTCACTTTTTTGCTCTTCTCTGCTCTTTTTTCTTGTTACGTTCATTGTTTAATGTCCATTCAGTTTGTGTCTCCTAAGGAGAGGATGCGTTGAGATCCAGGTTTTATTCATTTTAGTATTTCACATGCAAGAGTCAACTCTCAAGCAAGCTGTTGTTAATACTTATAGTAGAACCTCCATTGTTGACCACCTCCTTAAGTTGACCACCTCCTTAAGTAGACCTTATTTTCATAGACCAGACATGCATGCACCATGTGTATCCATCAGTACAATAGGCCTAGCTCCTTATGTTGACCACCTCTACATCTGGACCAGTTTAAATTACCAAGGTTCTGCTCCATTACAAGTTTTAAACCAGCTTTTACTTAGAGAAGGCAAATTATTCCTTTTTATTCTTATATTTACTGTTACTAGCTCTAGAATAATTTAGATCAAATGAGAAGTATCATTCTTTGAAAGAATCATTGAACATATCAGTAAAACTCATTTTTGTTGTAGAGATACTTTTATTCTTTAGTAAGATTTCATTCTATACTATGGTTATTATTTAATTCACCATTTTACTTCTTCAACCAGTTGGATAATTTTATTAAAATTCTTCCATTTTGCTGATATTCTCAAATTTTGTTACAGTATAATGTATTCACAGTGCTCTCTTTTGAAAACCAAAATTTATACTACAGGAATTTTAATAGTACTTTTTTCCTCATTTTTAAGATTACCTATATAGTTTTAATCTATTGACTAGTTAGATTTTTCAAAGACTTCTCTATTTGGTTGTTTTTCCAAACAATAGAACTTCAATTTATATATCATTTTAAGTACTTCCTAAAATCAGTGTTTTCTGCCTTTATTGTTATCATTCTTCAGTTCTCCTTAATATCATTTTATTGTTTAATACATTCGTATTTGTATGAATGAGGTAAAAAAGCATTTAGTATTTAACATTTCTTTTTCAGGAGAGCCTTGGCTACATTTCTTATGGATTTGTTTGGGTGTTCTCATTTTAGACACTTAAAATAGTTTATAATCATGAGTTGTCAAATTTGTCTTTGTCCCAGTATTAATTTAGAGCAATGATATTTGCATTTTCAATATTGAGGAATACTTAAAATTTATACTTTTAAAAGCATCTCTAGTTATTTGGTAAGGTGGACTCAAATGCAGCCTATGACATTCTGACTATTGGAATATTCTTTTTTATGTATATGTTTATGACCTAGTTAATAAACATATTTTCTTTTTGTTCCATTACACATTCAAAGCAAGTATATTTTCTCTTGGTAGGCAGAAACATCAATGTATTTAAGAAGTACATAACCAAACATATACATATATAGTTGCCCTTAACAGTAAATGATTCAGGGCATCGGCCCCCCTGAGCAGTTGATCCTTGAATAATGTGGGAGGGAGTTGGGGGACCAACTCTCTAGAGTCAAAAATCTGGATATAACTTTAACTTCCCCCAAATTTAACTTCTAATGGCCTAGTGTTGACCTGAAGCCTTACTGATAATATAAACTGTTGATTAAGACCTTGAAAGGTGCAAATGGAGGTGCCCAGAGACAAGATTGGAGCAGAGATGTGCAGGCTACATTTATTAAAAGGGGAGGGTGACTTGGTTGGGCAGTGCAAACATGGCGTATGGGCCTGGGAGCAGTTAGAGACCCCTTTTATATGGGGTCATGGGAGTGGGCAAATTCCACAGCTCTCCCAGAAAGTTAGGGTCTTTGGTGCAAACTTTTCAGGGATTGGGGCTAGCCAGATTCTTGTGCCTTTGCCTTAGAAGGAAAGGACAAGGAAGAGGAGGGGAAAGCATTCATGTGTGGCAGTGTTAGGCCTCCTAACAGACAGGGTTGCTATGTTATATGTATTATATACAATATTCTTGCAAGAAAGTAAGCTAGAGAAAAGAAAATGTTATCAAGATAATAGTTAAGGAAGAGAAAATATGTTTATTATTAATTATGTGGATTATCTTAAAATTCTCCATCCTCACCATCTCCATGTTGAGTATGTTGAGGAAGAGGAGGTCTTGCACAGACACACAGAGGTGGAGGAAGTGGAAAGATAAGCAGGAGAAGTTGGCATGCTTAGTGTTACTTTACAAAAGTAATGTAATTTCTGAACTTTTTTGATTTTTCCTTTCTCTAAAAATGTTTCTCGGCAATACCAATCCTTCTTTCACAGTCTGCTTTAGTTTCAGTGCCTATATCACAGAAGCAGCCATGTTGTGAAAGGAGTCAGGAGCAGTCTTGAATAATTGGAACCCTCTGCCACGTTGTCTAAAGTCAATTTGTTTCCTGGCACTGCTTCTCCTCCACCTTCTTCCTCATTGTGTGGCACAGGTTTAGAAGTGCTCATCTCCGTTAAGTTGTCTTCTGTTAATTCCTCTGATGTGGTGTCTATTAGCTTGTGAAATCTCTATGATCCATATCTTTAAACCCTTCACCTCCCATCTTTTTTGCCATATTCACAATCTCTTTCATGATTTCCTTGACTGCTTCTATCATAAATCTTCTGAAGTCATGTACACCATTTGGACACAATTTTGTCCAGCAGGAATTTATAGTTTGGGGTTTGATGACTTTTGTGACTTTTTCTGTAACAATGATGGCATCTTCAGTGGTAGAAGATGATTTTCATAATATTTTCTCTATTGGAGTTCTCTTCCAAGGCAATTTCAATTCTTTCCATATAATAAGCCTTAAAGATTATTATGACCCCCTGATCTGGAGGTTGAATTACAGATATTGTTTTGGGGAGAAAGGAGACCACTTCGACAATTTCAATATTGAACTTGTGGGCATGTGGGTAGCCAGACTTGTCCAATATCACAAGAACTTTAAAAGGCAGTCTGTCACTGAAAGGGTACTTTACTTCAGAAGCAAGTATTGATACAACTGGTCCAGTAAAAGGTTCTTATTGTTCAGGCCTTCTTGAGTTCTTGTCCAATCAAGACTAGCTATTAGTATTTGTCTTTTTTCTTTAGGATTTGAATGGTAGCTGCTTTATTCAAAGGAGCAGTTTGATCATAAATCCATGTGCATTTACACAAAACAATAGTTAGCTAATCTCTTCATCCCTTAAGGCCGGGTGTTTCCTTAGTAATAAATGACTTATGTAGTTTTTTTATTTTTTTATTTTTTAAGAATAAGGCAATTTTGTCTGCATTAAAAACAAGTTCAGACAGATAGCTTTTCTCCTGAATGATTTTCTTAATGGCATTGGAGAATTAGTCTGCAGCCTTTTGGTCAGTAGAAACTGCTTCTCTTGCTATCTTGATATCTTTTTCAGCTAAATCTTTATAAAATTATCAAACCATCCTTTGCTGGCATTCAAGCCTTCAACTTTAGATCCTTCACCTTCTTTTTTGCTTTAAGTTGTCATATAATAACTTTTTTTAAATTATAGTAACCAGTAGGTTTGACTTTTTAATAACAATTCTGCACCCACATAAAAGCTGTATTCACAATAGGAGATTCAAAGGTATTTCCCAAAAAGTGCAAGGTTTTCACACCTACCAGCATATCCTCAGTGACAGTGTCATGAATTTTCTTTCCTATTTTTTCTTTACAATGATCTTATACATTGGATTTATCTATCTTGAAATGGCATGAAACCACAACTGCAGATTTCAATCTATAGTATGTGCCAAGAAATTTAACTTTTTCTTGTAATGTCATGACTTTTCTCTGCTTCTTGGGATTACTCCCAGCATCACTAGTGCCACTTCATATAAGTCTCACCAGGTTATTCAAGGTTGATAATATTGCACTAAACATGTTGAAAAATATGCAGGAACCACAAGAAATCACTTTTCACTACGAAACACAATTTACTGGGAGACAAATTGGTCACACAGAGATGATGAGCATCACAAGGCATTTTATGTGGATGCTCCCAACACTTGAGTTCACCACAATAGTGACAAAAAGTGGCTACAAAATCATTACAATAGTACACTGTGTGCTAAAGTTAATTTTATGCAGTTAATGGTTTAATACTGTATATTTATGTTTGTTTATACTTCTCTTGACTGGAAATGGTACTCTGTAAGGTATGTATGTGTGTAAGTTTTGATAAATTTTAAATTTTTGTAACAGATCTCTGTATATTTTATGGTGATGAATGATAAAATAGACTAGCATCTTACATGTATTTTATGCATTCATGACACATTTAACTTTTTAAAATATTTCTGATATTTATAGGCTACATAGCTCATCTGCAAGCTTTTTCAAATTGTCAAAAATATCAAAAACTTTTTCCATGTATTTATTGAAAAAAGTGTACAAGTGGACCTCTGCAGTTCAAGGCCATGTTATTTAAAGATCAACTATATGTATATAATTCATCTTAATAGTTATATTAACTATCATAATTGTTTTTCCTCCATGATTGGTCTATGACAGAGAAATATGTAATAAAGTATTCTAAAGCAACCAAATTCATCCTTTTAGTTTCTTTTATACATAATTTTTTTTAAACTTGAATTCTATATTGTCTGAAAATATTAGTGCTAGCTTTACTTTATTTTTATTTACATTTTACTACTATATCTTTACCACTCAAGTTATTTTATTTTTATTCTGATACATTTCACATTGTCTCTTGATTATAGCGCCATTCTTTCATTTTAACTGACTCAGTTTAGCCTAAATATGCATAATGTAATAACTTAAATATTTACTGCCTCTTCAATTATCTTGCCTTTGTACTTTCTGTTTCTTATGCTTCTTGGAAATTTATTTTATGTCTTCTATAGTTTGGCTTATGCTTCATTGGTTTCATATTTTCTTACAATGCACTCAACAAACACTAATTGCATTCTATGTGGCAGGCACTATACTAGATTTCAGGTACAAAAATTAAGAGAATAAAAGCTCCAGTCTCTGTTAGGGTGAGGCAGCACATTTGTATGGAAAACATATATTAACCAAATAATTGCATTAATTAAATCATGATTATACACTGATAAGGTATGTATGTGTGTAAGTTTTGATAAATTTTAACTTTTGTAACAGATGTTCCAAAAAAAAGGAATGTAATTCTATGATAGCATATGACAAAGAGAGCTGACTTAGGGAAGTCTTGGAGAATTCCCTAAGAAATTAAATATGACCTGAAATATAAAGAATAAGTAGGCATTAACTCTTTAATTCCACAGTGGTGATCAAGGTGGAAATATTCCATCCAAAGGGAATTCTAGATGAAAGGATTTACAGTAGAAGGAAGCCTTTGAGAATTGTAAGCATAAGCCAACAGCAACATTTTTAAAAAGATAGACCATAGCTGGAGCCTAAAGAGCTAGCAAGAGCTTGGTGTGAGATGGGGTTTGTAGGTTAGATCAGCGTTCGTCAGCTCTTGTCTCTTTAAATATCAAAGTTAGAAATGAAATTAGACACTCTGATTTCCCACAATCAAGCAGTTTAGATGAGGAATTAAGTCAGAGTTTTCTTCCCACTTTGCACATCTCAGTTTAAAATATACTCTTGGATTTGGCACACCAGACTGTGTTTATTAAATTATTCTTTTGTGTGTCATATAAATCCATGTCAAGAATTTTAATTGGCATTTACATTCAGTTTTGAAACAATATTTTCAATAATCATTTTAAGCTAGACTCTATGATTATATCTTTACCTTCTTTCTTTCTCACCAATAGCCCCCTTTTCTCACAAATTCCCCAAGTTTGAGGTTTTAGAATAAGTATGTGTCTTCGCCTAACTCCTTCGGGAAGGGTGTGTGCTGGTATAGCTTCTGAACCTGCTTCTATCATGGAACATCTTAGTGCTGCTAACTTCACGTATGAACAACGTGGATGGTTGTACAGTTCGCTTCTAATCAGATTTCCTCAAAACTCTGAAAGATGTTTTCATTCTTTTGGCATTTAGCATTACAGAGAAGTCCCAGGTTAGCTTGATTGCTATTCTTCTGTAACTTTCCTTCTGTTTTGTTTGCTGCTTTAATGCTTATACAATTTTTCTTTAGCTATTCATATACGTCAAGAAAAGTTTTTGACTTGGCCATCATTTCATTGATGTTGTCTTGATATAATAAAGAGAAGCCTAAAATTTCCATATACAAATTGAAGGGATTGATTTCACAAGATACCAGGTAGCTTTGGAATTAAAAGCCAGACTATCTGTGTTCCATCTCAGCTTTGTCCCTGTGTAAATGTTTAAAAGAAGGTTGAAGATTAAAAACATCCTTTCCTTTCAGTTTTCTCTGTGTAAAATGGGCCTAATATAGGACCTACCTCTGAGGGAAGATGTGAGGTTTAAAAGAGTTAGCACAGGTGAAGTATCTGGAAGGAAGCTTTGCCCACCCTGAGTGCCCAGCAAGCACTTCATAGGCCTAACGCTGTCTTTCTCTTCTTCACAACTAAAAGTTTTCTTTGAATATTTGCTTTGGTTACTGTAATTGTTCTGTTTTCATATACTTTGAGATTTGATCTCAATTCTCTGTATCTCAGATCCACACTTCTCTCCCTCTCAACCCCATCTCATGATTTGCTTTCCCTCAGAATTTCTACTCCTTACTGCTTCCAAAACTGATGATTTACATTTTGCTGTTCACATTTTGCCTTCTTTAGAATTCTATCTCGATTACCTTTTCTTCTTAGATTACCTGTTGCATCTTACTTCGTTCACTTTATTTGTAAACTTATCTCCTTTGAATGTTTTTGTTTGTCTTCCATAATTCAAGATTTCTTAGAGAAGTGAAACAATTTCTAAACTTTTCTCCTGCACTCTATAGTTAATATCTTCAAAGTTGTATTGCATGAATCTTCAGAATTGTTTTCCCCCCTTCTCTTGCTGTATTTTTAAAAGGCTTTCTGTTGTTGGTGTTGGATTTTCTATTTATTCTGTCTAGGAGAGGGAGAGATCCAGACTCAATCAGTGTCAGGGTGTCTGCATTTCCTGTGCTTTCATTCACTCTCCATTTCTTTGCAAGTCAGACTTCCTTCTACCAACTGCAGCCAGAGGGTAAACTACCATCACCAGATACAGCAAATAAAAATATAGCTTAAGTTTGCATTTCAGATAAGCAATGATTTTTTATTAGTATAGTGCATTACAAATATTGTATGAGATGTATTTATGCTAAACTAATTTGTAGATAATTGAATATTTACATTTATTTGGACTTCTTGTATTTTATCTGACAATGTTTGATTAAGCAGATAAGCACCAAACCCAGCCCAATTCCATCTGGCAAGAGGTTTTTGTCTGCTAGAGATCTATTGAGGGGAGCTCTTTTCCTATTCTGTCCTCTGGCTCTTTGCAAATGCTGTGGTGTTCCGGATGCCCTGCTTTTCCTCTGTCCTCTCCCTTCTAAAATGTTGGGGGCAGGTGGGGGAAACTCCATTTCCTAGGATTTTACGTGCCCCTGCCCTTCCTCCTACTACTTCCTTTCCACCACCTCTGGAAACTTCCTGTTCTCTAAGAGATTAAGTTTCCAAAAGGATAGAGTAAAAATAATAAATATTTATTGAATGCATACTGTCTTTCAGGCACTGTACTTGGTATTTTGCATAAATTAACTCTTCTAATTTAGTCCTACTTACTCTTAGAGAAATTTTTCAGATGACAAAAACAAAACTTAGCCAAGTTAATAGCTTGACCAAATACGAAGATGGTAACATGGGGTTCTATTTGCCCCTGAGTACCAGCTTTTCCCTTCTACACCATCTTTAGGTCGCAGGACCAAGAGGCAGTTTGTGAAATAGACACCATGTGTCTTCCTATCTTCATTCAGCCTTTCTGTGAGGTCACCTATGCACAGACTGTCATTTTCCTTCTCCTAACCCAGATTCAAAAGCTATTGCATGAGTGAAATTTCTACCAGATGCTAGAAGTGCAATTCCTGTGATTTTTCTTTTGTTTGTTGTGAGTTTTCATCTATTGTGGTTTTGTGGGGGAGTTTCAGGAGAAATTTGGGACAGACTGGTAGCCAGTTTCCATTTTAATCTGGAGGACAGAATTTTGTTTTTTTATTTCTCTCATTTCTCAGATGGCAACTTCTACTTCTTAAGCTTTTTCAAAAAGCCATTTTTAAACTTAGGCATTATGACTACATTCAGTGACCTGACACTGTCGATTTTCCTAATTCTTTATAAAATTCACTTTGACATCAGCGTTTCCCTTCTTGTTCCTAGTTAAGTCTTAACTCACTCTTTTCTTCATTGACTCTCTAGATCTTTGGGGAGATGATGCTGTCCCAAAAAGTCATAAATAAATATAATGCTCTGCTTTCGTAAAATGGAATTTTTCAGAAAACACGAGAATTGTCAGAGTACCTTCCCTCCAAGGCCTGAGCCAGCTTTGTCCCCTTTGCAGATGGCGTCGTCAGCTTCCTCCCTCTGACCAGGTGGCTGATGCCTGCAGGTCTACGGCTATATTATCCATACATCCCATTTTCCTTCTCTCTTTTCTTTCATCCCCTTCAGATTCTAAATTGCCTTACAACTCAACACTGCCCAAACATACACCACTACTTCATTTCTCCTCCTATTTTTTTCTGTGTCTTTTGGACATATTTAACTTTTTATTGTCAGTTTTCATCCTTGAGCCCCCAAGGGGACTCATCAAGTCGCACTGATACTTACGAGATTCGATGTGGTGGTGTGATGCTTTCTTTCTTCTCTTTATAGATCTCTGTCCAGACTGTGTTGGCAAGGACACAACCTGGGCTAGATTTGTTTCAGAATGTATTTTTGTCTAATAGTTCCTGTGATACTTCACACCACGTTGCTTCTTTCTCTTAGAACTATTGTCCTCCATGACATCTGCTTTTGCAGTTTTAGTTGGGATTTCCTTCCCTCTCTCTAAAAATCAGCTGCTTAGGCCAGAGACTCTCTTGCCAAACACATTCTTTCCAATCTTTGTGAAGTTCCTCCAGGCCTGTAGGAATCCTCCTTCAACTGACTGGGGTGGTGAGATTTTTTTGAAACTTGGAAAATAAACTGCTGTATAATTTCCTTGACTCTCCCAGGTTGAGGTCATACATAAGGATCTCATATTACTTGTGACCTTGATCTCACCCTGAAAACATTTACTATATGCCTCTTACTTAGACAGTCATTTATACATCATTTTGTTTGGGGATGAAAAGGGAAACAGCTGCCCTAAAGAGATGAAAATAAAGAGAGGACAAATGAAGACCAAAAAAAAAAAAATACTTAAGAAAAATTACAATATAAATGCGATGTCTATCTCCATACTCATGAACAAAGCTAATTTTGATCTTTCTAACCCTTTCCCATCTTACACTCATAATGGGATCATATTCATATAATGAAATTTAGATCATTTTTTCTCGTATTTTCACAAATGTTTATGACACTGCAAAAAAATATATCATGAGCCCATTGAGAAATTTATTTAAATATTCCTCTTGATGTTGAATATTTTCAGAAGGTATAACTTTATTTATTCTTTTTTTTCATCCTCTTGACAAAAATAACTGTTTTTCTTTGGATTGGTTCCTTGAGAAGTATTTTCAGATGTAAAATTGCATGGCTATTGATGTTTGTTAAAGAGTATTCCCACACAAGATGACAAATGTTATCAATATATGTTGAGTATTATGATTTTGACATGGTGTTTTCCTTTCTTAAAATGTGTATACATCCTCTGTATTTACCACATAAATACATAAATATATATAAAAAAAAGAGTGTTCCCAAATTTCCTTTCTGAAAGTGTTGCATTATTTTATTCTGTCATCAACAATGTGAGAGTATCATCTCAAGTCTTGCCACTGCCAGTTAAATATTATATTAATGTTTTGCTAAATTAATATGAGAAAGTGGTATGGAATAAATTTAAATAGAGATATTCGATCTGATTTCTCTCCTGGCCAGAGGTCTGGGAAGGATTCTCTGACATCGACCCAGTGCCAGTACAGAATTTTAAAATGCCCTGTATGTGGTAAGGTAGGCAGATATCCACACACAGATACAGTGAGAGTATAAATTGGTTCTATCATGCTGGAGGGCAATTTGTCAAGGTATATCAAATACGATGAAAACAGCTTTTGCTTTTTGACTAGGAATTACTTTTCCAGGAATCTTGACTAGTTTGAAATGTATAGCAGTATTTATAATATCCAAAGTTTGGAGAACCCAAGTGTCTAACAGAAAGAGAATTATTAAGTGAGTCATGGTACAGACATACCCTAGACTACCAGAAAGCCATACATCATGCTTAGGAAGGAAGAATATTTTAATGACATGGCAAATGTAGAAGGGGAAAGAATAACATAGCACTTTAAGTGCAATGTGATCTCAATTAGGAAGGAAAAAATGCAAAGAAAAGTCTGAACATTATGCCAAGTAGTGACAATGAATTGATGCTGAGTGGTAAGCTTATAATTTATATTTTTCCTTCCTTTTAACATTTTCCAAATTGCTAAAAATGCCCATCTATTACATCAACAATCAGAAAAAAGTAAAAAAAAAAAGAGGAAAAAACACAGAAAAAGGGATAAAAAGAGAAAAGACCCTCTGGTATCAAAAGACAAACCTGAGCATATGGAATCTGAGGCAAGTAACTTCTAGACTCAGTCTAAACTCAGCATTTCCTCCCCATCTGCCAAACTTTATCCCACTGTATGAACCGTCTGCTATCTCCAGCTTCCCACTTGACACAGCCTCTTTCCAAACACAGATGCTGTCTTCCTCATTTGTAACTTCCATCTCCTGTTATAGCCAGTGTCCAATAGGGTCCCTCTTACAGAAATTAGTGCTTATTCTTCATTTGTTTATTTGTTCACTCAGTCATGCAAGAAACATCTTACTGCATTGCATCCCAGGCACTATGCTATAATCTGGAAAAACAAATATAAACCAAGTAGGCTTTCTCTCCTGTATGGAGCTTAAGTAAAATCTAAACAGAGTGCTAATAACTTATAGTTTCAGGAAGAAGATGGTAACAAAGAGCCATTTCTTGGATTGGCCACACCAGCCAGGTCACTAGGTTGTAAGCTTCCATCCCTGCTGACCATGGCCCTCTGGAATTGGGGACGCCTCCCCAAATCCCTTTAATGACTTCATTCAAGCCAGACCCACCCTTTCCACTGCTGAGGCCCACACATCGCTGCTAGCTGCTTCAGCTTCTTCTGTTGCCACCCTCTCTTCCCACACCCCCAGCCCCCATCCCCAATGCAGTCTTAGCCTAGCTAACAAGCCGAGACTGTGAAGGCCATCTGAGATGCCATTTTTCTACTCTTAAATCTCTCTTTGTTCTTTTCTGGACCATAAGCCCAGGACAATTTAGCACCTTAAAAATAGGAGCTACTCACCCCTGCCTCCATAGTTGAGGCCATTATCCCTAACTCTGTCCCTCCATGGAACTAAAGAATTTATTCACAAAATTCTGCCTCACCAGTCAGTGTGAGAGCTCCTTCATATCTTCTCTCTCTCCTCTACTGGAGTAGATTTCCTGTGCCTGACTCTTCCGCCCTCAAAACAGGCATATCTGAGGGGGTACCCATTTCTAGTAGTTGGTTCTAGTTCACATTTCAGGAAAGCCCATCATTCATAGGAGAGTGACCTCCAAGATAGGAGGTGAAAGTGAGGAGGCTTAAGCATGAAGGAGGAGTGTGGTAGGATTGATATTCTGAAGAGAAAAGTTCTTTCAATTAGCTTATTCCATCTGCCTGTTCCTTTTGATTTAACAGATAAATCCCAACAAATGTTGCTCTTCTATAAATATAGACTTTCAGTTACATCAACAAGAAAGTTAAAATGTATCACCTCATCCATTTAGATTTTAGTTCTTTTATTCCGCTATCCCCTCTTTGTCTCACAGACTCATCAAATTTCTGAATAGAGAAGAGCTTCACAGCCATCTAATAAAATGCCTCATTAGGCCATTGAAGTTCTTCTACCACATCTCACCAAGGGGTCCTCAACCTCTGCTTGTACACTTCCAGGAAGGAGAACCTCATCACCTAATTGGAAAGCCCGTTCCATTTTTATACAGCTCTGGAAATTAGAATGTTTTTATTCCCAATAATAAGAACTCTCTCTGTAGCTTTCTTCCTTTGGCCCTAAGTCAAGCTCCTGCCATGAGACCAAACAAATCTAATTCTTTACCCACATGGAAATCCTTTCAGTGCTTCCTCCCTTCTGATTTATGCTAGAGTTCTTCCTAGTTTGAACTCTTTTATTAGAACATCATAGAAATAAAACAAATAAAATGAACGTAATCTAATTTTCCTAGCAATGTCAGGAGGTAGTAAATCATAGTAAGATAATTTTATTCCTTCTTTCTATTCATGCAAGCATTTTACTACTGTCTTCAATGTTGTTGGACTCCTCCTGCAAAGATGCAGAAATGGACAGGTGAATGAGGTTTATTCTTTTCCTTCATTAAGCTCACAGTCTAGCGTAGTGGTTAAGAGCAGGCATTCCAGCGTCAGATAGTTCACTTTAAATTCCTGCCCTACCACTTGATATCTGTGTAACCTTAGATCAGTCACTAGGTTGTGATTTTATAATATGTGAAATACAGATGATAATAGTACCTACTTTGTAGAGAATTAAATGAGATAACCCATATAAAGTTTATTAAAGGCCGGAGAAATGTAGGTTGTCATTATTAATAGGAGTCATGTGTGGAAGACATAAGGTAGGTTTCAATACATCAGGTAGACAAAAACTGAAAGTGCTGTGATGGCACAGAGAGGAAACCAAGACCCAGTGAAGACCTGGAAGAGCAGGTGACTTTGAGCTGAATCTGGAGAGACTGAGGAATTAGGTGGGTAAAGAATTGAGAGAGAGATATTTCAGGCAAGGAGATTAGGCTGTACAAATATTTGGAACTATGGGAGCCCACAGAATATTCAGAGAAGTATCAACAATCCAGAATGGCTGGGCCCAGTGGATTGTAACATCAGATGACACCGGGGAATTTCCAAAGATCATAAAACTGAAAATCTTATAAGCCAAGCTAGGAGAATGAACTTTGTTCTATCAGTCAAGGGGAGGTGGGCCATAAGAAATTTCATGTGAAATCTTTGATGCGTGATTTCAGATCACTTTGGAAAAGAGTGAACTGGAGAAAGGGAAGTCTGGAAGTTTATGTATTCCACAGTACACAGATTAAGCTCATGGTTAGGATGCCAATAATGCAGGGATAAATGAGTATGTATCCGCTACATGATCTATCCAAAATTTTGCAAGCAATGAAATACAGACGAAAGTTCTCTTAATATCAGCAATACCTAAGTTTTAAGTTTTATGATTTGGTGTCATTTTGATTTCAGTTTACATAGCAGCTTCGGGTGGCAGTGACCCGAGCACTGAAAAGACAATCCAGGTATGAGTTAAAGGAAGAAAATTACATTGGAATAGACAAGAACTAACAAGGGCCAGAATTAAGGAAACAGCCCTGAAGACAGAAAGAAGGGGTTAAATCCAAGGAGACAAGAGTCACACTGAAATTCTCCCCAAAAGTGGCGGTGCAGGCACTATGGTTTTTTTAGCTCAGAGTCTCTTCCTGACAATGACAGAGAGTGACAGCATAATTGCCCCCCAACAAATCAACTCCCAACGCTATGAATATTTTCTCAATTCAACTTCATAATTTTCCAGAAAATAGTTGTCAAAAATAGTGTCTAAATCCTCATTTCTTCATTTTCATTAATTTACTTAACAAGTATTATTAAGCTTTACTGTAAGCCAGTGTTCTCAACCTTCCTCATGCCACGACCCTTTAATAAAGTTCCTGTGGGTCATGTCCCACAAGTTGAGAACCGCCACTGTAAGCTGATAAGTGTGTTTGGTGTTGAGTATAAGAGGGACTTTGCCTAACAAATGCAATCAATGTAATCTGGTTCTTTGTTCCTCCAATGAATTCCCAACAATAAAAAATAATAAATAAATAAACAAACAGTGCCAGGGTGACCTCCTGGCTTTCACAGAGTTAAAAAAAAGAAAGAAAAATTAAAGACAATGTATTTTCTGATCAAGAAATTTACAGCCCAGCAAGGTGGACAGATATTGAAAAAACAAAACAAAAACAAAATTTATCTTTTGTGCACATTTTTGATAGAAACTACTTTCTTTCACAGCCAACTTCTAAAAAAAAAAAAAAACAAACAACAACAAAAAAAAAACTGTGTTATCCACGGTGTCTGGACATGCTGTTGACTAATAACCACTTTGTCCTCAATCCAATGGACTTCATCCTCCAACAAGCACCTTACTTGAACTCTCAGCCGCATTCAACACTCCTTCCTTTTCAACATATCTCTAACCCTAGCCCCTGTGTTATCCCAATCATCTCTTTCTCTCCTTTGCTGTGCTTCTCAGTCTCTATGCTGAGTCCTCTTCCTGTTGTGGTCCATTGAGCCTCTTCTTATCGTACCCCATGTTTCCCTAGATGAGCTCATCCATTCTCATGGCTCTGTATATCCTCTGTGTATGTTTTCAAACTTAAATTTCCAGCCCCAATTTCTTGTGAACTACCAAGTCACAGAACTCAGTTGATTACCTAAAATGTCCACAGTGATGCCTCCTGAGCAACCTAACCATGACATATCCAAAACTTAATTCTTGGGGTCCTGACTCTTCTTTCCCCAAATATATTCCTCTTCCAATGTTAAGGCACCACCATCTACCCGGTTGCCCAGGACAGAACTCACCCTTCACACCTCCTTTTTCACGAACTCTGAAATCTTTCTCCACCATGCTTCATTTCTCCTGCACTCACCCTTATGTAGACCACCATTAACTCTCACCTGAACTACTGTGGTATTTCCAAACTTATCTCTCCAGAATTAATACTGTTCCCTTCTCACTCATTTTCTACAGTGATCAGATATTTAACATACACACACGCAATCATGACACTTCCTGTTTGAAAACCATCAACAGTTTTTTTCTTGCACTTTTCTACTGCAAATTTAACATGGCTTTGAAGGTCCAACAGGACGTGAGACATGACTGCCTGGTTCTGGCCTTCTTTTGTCACTTCCATGTTCACATTCGAACCATAGAAGTCTTCCTTCAATTCCTGAACCTGCTTACTATCACCTCACACTCCTTGGGGATCTTGTCCATGTTCTTTCTACTTTTTGGACTATTCTCTACTGTTTGCCAGGGAATGTCTAGTATATCACTCTCCAAGGTAGTGTCTATTCCCTTGGTTTTTTATTTTCTCTTCCCTCTTAATAAAATGTAAGCTCAATGTCACAGTGACTGTTTACTCACTGTTATGTACTCAGCCTTTAGAAAAGTCTCTAACACATACTTTTCAGTCAATGCATATAATTTAATGATTAATGAGTTAATCATCAGACTGCTGATTTTGTTAGTTTTCTTTATAACATCATTGGCTCTTGTAGTACTACTTCTCTGTAGCATCTATCACAGTAATAATTCTTCATTACTCAAGATGACAATAGTGGTTATGACAGAGAAGGATTATTAAGGATAAATGAGGTGTTGAGTCACTTGACCTGTTTAGCTCTCAATTACCTGAGGGAGTAAAATGGGATAGATCTTCTTTGAGATTCTTTTGAGCTACAGAAATCTAGGTCTAAGTCACTCAAGATTCAAGAAATCATAGGTACTTCATCACTGAGCCATGCCAAAGGACAGAGGAGTGAACACTATGTTAGAAATGAGGGTCTCAGCTTGTGGTTTTTGAGGTTAGTGTTAGCATCTCTATGCCATAGTAGCTCCTTCTGCAAAATTACAGAAAATAACACCTGCCAAGATTGGAAATAGAATCCTGGAATTCCTCTACTTTTCAGATTCCTTTCCATCTGCTAACCATCCATCCTTTCTATCCAATATTTATCCAACTAACAGTCATCTTTTAGTACTGTATCTAACACTGTGCTAGTCACAAGAGATTCAAAGATCCATAAAGTACCTGATCTTATATGTGACTAGTTATTTACAATTGAATATTTTAATATAGACACCATTCTGACACTAGTGTGATCAGGGAAAGTTTCTAAAGAAAATGAGAACCGAGTCTTTAACAACAAAAAACTGTATTTACCAGGGGGCAAGATTCAGAGGAACACGTTATACCTGTGTGTGTGTGTGTGTGTGTGTGTGTGAAAGAGAGAGAGAGAGAGAGAGAGAGAATAGGGAGGAGAAGGAAAGAGAAGGGAAGGGGAGGGGAAATCAAAATGACAATATGTATAGGAGGTAAGTGCAGAACCTGCCAATGATCCATTGATGCTGGCTTGTAGAGGGTAAAGTAGGGAGTGATGAGATGAGCTAGAGAAGTAAGCTGAAGCCAGGTCATGGTAGGTTAGGGGTGGTTTGGGCTTTATCCTCCTGAAAACTGGAGACATCAAGCTCTTTTAGCAGGAAAGAGATGATGACTTGGTTAGGTTTATGTTTTAGAAATGCCACTCTAGTAGCTGCATAGTATTTGAAATGGATATCGACAAGATAGAAAATAAAATGGGTACCTTCCTGTCCTCTCTAGTACCCTTATCCATCATTTCATTGTGTTTCTCTGATTATATACAGAGTCATATAACCTGAGATTTGAGTAGGGGCCTTAGAGATCATCTCACCAACCCGATTAGAATCTAGAATCCCCCTGCCAAGTCTCAGTCAAGTGGTTCCTGAACACACACACACACAAATTTGCCCATTATTGTACTGCACGGCCAACAGCTCTCTGGGCATGCAGACATTGGCAATTGCCTGTGGTTTTATTTCCCCAGGTACCTGGTGTAACACAGCCACTGCCTGACAGATCTAATCACAGGCAGGGTCTCTTTCACAGTCACCCCAGAGTAAAAGCTCAGCGTGTTCCCAAGGAAATGACTGAAACATACAAATCAATTGCCCTTTTCTTCTCTTTTTTTGACACCATTTTGAATGCAAGTATGAGGTTTGATAACAGTACCAGGAGAGGAGGTGGATTTCACATGTCCAGGGACTCATCAAAAGGAAAAGACAGTGCAAAGATAGAAGTGCTCAGCTTTGTCCCAGCCTCAGAGATTGCCACAGCTGCTCCTGAGAATAGCCAGGGACCCAGTCAAACTCTCAAATGTCAGTGTCAGAGTAAGGAAAATCATCCAGCACCCACTCCTCATTGCCTTCAGATGGACTTCATTATCCCTCCTTCTTGATGTTCCTTGGTATTCAAGTCAATGTCAGGTATTACTTCAAAAGCCATCCCACATGTCTTCCCATCTATGAAGTTTTACCCAGACTATCCCTTCTAAAATTTTCACATTACTCCAAAGGTACTTTAACGTGATATTCATCTACATTTGCCTTGCATTATGATTATTTATGTCATGTCTCATCTATTCCAGTAGGAAGAGAGCTCCTTAAGGGCAAAGTCATGGTCTAGGGCTTGGCACATGGAAGGTATTGGATTAAAGTTTGCTAATTAAATAGGTGAAGCGGAACTGTAACTCCCAGATATAAGTGACCTAATTTTTGGCCTTTAGGGATAACATTTAATCATGTAAAGAATTTGAGGAAAACCTACTTGTTTCAGAAAGAGGCTGGTTAGAAAGGGACCATTTGGGGGCTTCCTATTTTCTTGCCAGGGTGCTGGAGAAGTAAATTGTTATCCCAAGTGGGTAGTCCCCCAAAGGCCAGTCTTCCCTATGAGCTAGGTCGAGGGTCATTGTACAGAGGCCAGGACAAGCCTGTGTTTTGGAGGTCAATATATCTCTTTGGAATCCAGAGTTTTGCATAACAGCATGTGATTGCGGGAAATTCACTTGACATCATCTATAAACCAGGAATAGTAGTTACTGCTTACTACAGAAGTTGTATCATGAACAGTGATGTGTGAAGTACATTGTCACCTTTTAATGAATGTTAATTTCCTTCAATTTCCTTTTTTCTCCTCCTTTATGTTTAGAACCCAATTCCTACTTCATGCACAGATGTTTATAGAAGAAAACATGTTGTGTCTTCCATTTTCTGAATACCAGATTGCCTGGAAATGAACCCAGGTTGTTGTGTTCATATCTGGTAATACTATTTTCTGGCCTCAGCTGAGTGAGATAGGATCCTATATTCCTTTCAAATAGAAATTTTGAATTGGAGTCTTAAGACATTGAGTCAATTAATGATGAGCAGCTTAGACATCAAGTTACAGAGAGCCAGGTTAGAGGAGTTTCCAGGGTTAACCAAAGCCACCTAGGACCTGATGTGGTAAAGTTTATCCACTTCATTAAGGTATTCTCAACTCCCTGTCAGGGGCTTATTATTTCTCACCTGGATAATGGACTATATGACTTAAATCCCATCTTTTTCTTATCCTCCTTCTTTTCATAAGCTTTCTGAAGTAACAGAAAGTAATCCTTTCAGAATCAAATCTTGTAATGCCTCTCCCTGGTCTATACTTCTTCTATAATTCCCATTTGCTTACATAATTCTTTTAAAACTCTTTCCACAAAAATTCTCAAAGGAGAGAAGCAGAGAAACATGTGCAGCCATGGAGCATAGTATCAGAAATGAAAGGAACCCATCCCAATCCCAAATTCTCAATTCTATTTAGTGGCTTTGTTTTGTGTTTTCTTAATCAGGTCTTTTAATCAAGTCTTAGTATCTAAATGTTTCTTTCTTTTATTCCCCCCACCCCGTCCCCGGGGAACTTGGAGGAAGTTGGGAATGCCAGTGCGGTATCATAGGTGGTTTAATGTCCTTTTGTTCATTAGGCTTGCCCCTGGTCTAACTGCCAAAAAACATCCCTTTGCCTTAGCAGAACTTGACCTCATTTTCTGCATTTGCAATGCAGGAGAGGCAGAAAGACCTTCTTTGAGAAGTAGAGCCATTAGAGGTCAAGGACAGACTGGTACTCCTCCATCAGATGACCTATTCTTCTTTACAGTGAGGGCTCTGCTCTCTTGAGACCAGGACAATTTGGAAGCATTTCCTCAGCCCACCATTTGCAAAGGGTGACTAAACTGAATTTCTTCCTCCTCCTAAAATATGAAGTCTGACAATTAAGTTCCAAATGCATCCTAGAGAAAGTTCTACATACCTCATTGCTGAATATCCCCATGATCACCAGATGGCCAAAGAGAATACTTTAAAGGTGATCATAGTGATATTCAGCAAAAGGTATATAGCACTTTTTCTAGGATGAGTTCACAAACTTAATTGTTTGAACTTATAGATGGGAGAGAGGATGGCTATCCAAGAAATGATTTAGTAGTATTTGTAAGTTTTATGAGATTATGTGAAATCTGTTTTCAGTATCAGAGGCCTTGAGCTACATACTCACTGCTTTCAGCATCTGTTTCAAGTGTCCTCAGGTAGATGTCAGAGCTGAATAGACAGGGATATTTCTGCAAAAGAGCCAACCACTGCCTCTGGGTAACACAGCTTCTATCACTGAAGGGAAGACTTCTTGACAGTTAAACTTGATGTTTTAACAGGTTCTATTTGATTAGTTCTAATAAAGATGTTTCAGACTCAACAAGTCCTTTCACAAAAAAACCAGAGCTTAGCTCACATCTGACATTTAATAAAAACATAGAAAATGTTGGTGTATTTGGATAAATTTGGGCTCTCTTCTCCATTGGAACTTTAGATATTTGAATATAAAAGACAAACAAGAATGACTTCAGAGTTCTTGCAATGTCCCAAGAAGTATCTTCACATATAACTATCTCAAGCATAGGCTAGAGAATGTGCTGATTGAAGTTTTATAGTTTTGATCTGCCCTAGAACTGGATGTAGGAAACCTCAGTTTATGTCCCATGAAACTTTAAATAGTTAACTTACCATCTCTGATTCACATGGAGTCATTGCAAAGATCAAATAAAATAATGCATGTGAAATCCCTTTGTAAATGATAAACCGCCGTAAAAGTAAGACCATAGTATGGTTATTATTATTAATGCAATTAATGTGTGATGGATGCATTGAAGGTAGTAATCCTCATTAGAAAGTAGTGGTAAACAAACTTCAGGTTATACTACAAGTCTATAGTGATCAAAACAGTATAATAGTGGCACAAAAATAGAAATATAGATCTGTGGAGAGAATAGAGAACCTATAGATGAATCCAGCCACATATTGCCATGTGATATGTAACAAAAGTATTCACTAGGAAAAAGAATCCCTATTTAATTAATGTTGCTGGGAGAACTGGTTAGTCACAAGTAGAAGACTGAAATTGGACCATCTCTCACCATTGACAAAAATTGACTCTTGCTGGATAAAAGATTTAAATTTAAGACATGAAACATTAAAAATTCTAGAACAGAATGTGAGGAAAACAGTTGACAATATTGGCCTGGGAAAAGATTTTATAAAGAAGACCTCCCTGGCAATTGCAGCAACACCAAAAATAAATAAACGGGATTTGATAAAGCTAAAAACTTCTGCACAGCTAGAGTACCACTCTTAAAGCAAACAGACAGCCTTCAAAATGAGAGAAGATTGTTGCATGTTATGAATCTAACAAAGGCTTGATAACTAGAATCTACAGAGAACTCAAATTGATCAACAAGAAAAGAGCAAACAACCCCATTAATAAGAGGGCAAGATTCTTGAACAGAAACTTCGCTAACAATGATGGACAAATGGCCAGCAAACACATGAAAGAGTGCTTATGGTCCATCCCTAGTCATCAGAGAAATGCAAATCAAAACCACTCTGAGATATCACCTAATTCCAGTGAGATTAGCCCACATCACAAAGTCCTGAATCTGCAGATGCTGGCAAGGATGTGGAAAGAAGGGAACACTTCTACACTGTTGGTGGGATTGCAATCTAATAAAAGCATTAGGGAAAGAATTATGAAGAATTCTTAAGGAACTAAAAGTTGACTTTCCATTTGATCCTGTAATTTCATTACTAGGTATCTACTCAGAAAAACAAAAATCATTTTACCATAAAGATATTTGCACCAGAATGCTTTTTGCAACTCAATTCATAATTGTCAAGTCATGGAAGCAACATAATGCCCATCAACCCATGTGGATTAACAAACTGTAGCATATAAAGAAAAAAGTGGAGAATTTACATATTTTATGTTTATCTAGATGGGGTTGAAACACATTCTTCTTAGTAAAGTGTCTCAAGAATGGAAAAAATATATATCCAATAGACTCAATAGTAATATGAAACCATATATAAACAACTAAATACCCACATGAAAAATAAAACACAAATATAGTCTAGCAAGGGAGGAGGGCAATTGGTGGTATCTTACCTAATGTGCACAATTTGAGGGTGTTCAGCACACCCCTTGGGTGAAGGATTCAAATACAATTAAGGTAGAATTGGAAACAGTGTAAACTAAATATTTGTACCCTCATATTAATTTGAAATAAAAAAATAAAAAAATAAAGTAGAGAGAGAAAAAAAAAGGAAATCCCCATATAATCTAGACAACTTGAATCAAATTGAAATTTAAATCTGCATTGGCAAATGATTAATGAGTAGAATATTAAAATATTTTCTATCATTTTAAAAATAAACACAAATGTGCTGTGGTGTCATGTGATACTAGAATGAGCACAGGCATGAGAGGAAAAGTTTTGTGCGGGGGTTTGTTTTGTTTTGTTTGGGTTTTTTTTTTTTTTTCTTTTTTGCAGTTTTTGGCTGGGACTGGGTTTGAACCCACCACCTCCAGGATATGGGGCCAGCACCCTATTCCTTGAGCCGCAGGTGCCACCAGAGAGGAAAAGTTAACATGATTGCAGGAAACTCAACCAGATCTCAAGCAAATTGGAAAACTCTTCTTAGATCTACTACATATTCTCATTGCTTTCTCTGGGATCACATGGTCTGTTATCACCACTTCTCCCTGATTATCTACTCCATTCCCTATTCAGGGGATAGGTTTTCACTATCCACTTTTGGGTTCTGATTTCCATAACTTTTACTTACATGTACCCATGGTGTTAAATCTGGTATCATCTCTATATTACCATTTTTCAACATTGCCTCAATGACATATTCATGGCAGAGATGTCTTAATAAGTATCAGCCTAGCAGATACCAGTTTAAATGTTTGCGGCTACAGGAGAGAAGCCATATGGTAAATAGGGCTGTAACTTCCCTTCTGTGGACATTGTAGTATCTTTTAGAAGAGAGTAAGTGGAGCTGGAAGAAAATAGAGAATTCTTTTAGAACTCCACTGGCAACACCACTGGATTTTCTATTCTTGTAAACTCTGTCACCTTCATCACAGATAAGGGCTTCATTATTTTACGTTGCCCCTTCCCAATCAATCTGTAAAATCCTTAGGGCATGAAGCATGGCTCCTTCTAATCTATAATTCCCAGAATATTCAGAATCATGCTGGACACATTGTAGGTTGTAAAGCCTTGTTGACTGATATAGGTAACTATCATCTTTCACAATCATAGCAGTTTATAGAACACGTAGCACAGTAAAATCTTGAAATTACTATGACCATCATGTTACAAATGGGGCACAAAGCAAGAGACAATGATAGTAAGTGACAGAACCTGGATCTAATTTTAGACATGGAGTGTTCTAGGTGCCTCTAAATATCTATGAAAATATGAAGGAGGCAGTTGAACCTGTACTCAGAAGACAAGAAAAAGGGGGGTTAGAAATATATACTTGGACACCAAATGTGTATCTCATCTATAGGTGATATATGCATTAAAATGATGACAGTGAATGACATGTCCAGGGATCTGTGTGTGGAATGAGAATAAAAGCCCAGGAAAGATGCCTGAGAAAAACTAACATTTAATGATTAGTAGAGTAAGAGAGCCCGTAAGAAGGCATGCAAGAAGCATTTCAAAAAGTTGGGAAAAAAGTAGGAGGGCTTATGTTGGCATGCACCAACAAAGGGAGTAATCAATAGAGTTAAATGCTTTGAAGAGGTCAAGTGAAGCAAGATATGAACTAGAAAATGCCATTAGCAATTGCAACGTAGATATCATCAGTAAATTTCAGTGGTAGGAGCAAAACCCAAATATCAATGGGAGAGAGAGGAGGTGGGGGGTAAAGAAGTGAGTTCAGCCACCTCTTTTAAGATGTTTCATTGTGAAGAGGGGGAAAAGATACTTATTTTTAAGGTGGGCAAAATTTGAAACTATTTGAAAAGATGAGGGCAGAAGAGAGGACCCCACAAGAGAGGGAAGAAAAGCAGCACACGGTCCAGAGATGCAAAAGGAAAGAGCCTTTGGTCCCAGGGGAATATTTCACCCAATTTAACAGAAGGAAGAGAGAAAAGATGGATGTGCATACCAGCAAGTTTTCTGGGCCAGTGCAGGCACCATGAATTCTGTTTTCTCTTTTTTCTATTTCAATGTGAAGCAATGTTAAGAGTAAAGGAAATGGTACTTCAGGACAGTGGAGATGATTTGGTTTTATTTATGAAAATATCTCTTGATATCACTGCATCCTGTTGCCTAGTCCCTCTGCAATTCACTCTCACACTAGCTCATTAATCCAGTCAACAATTGTCTAGTGTGGCAGGCAGTGGGAAGTGCACTGGGGTACAGAGGTACAAGATATGAACTAGAAAATGCCATTAGCAATTGCAATATAGATATCATCAGTAAATTTCAGTGGTAGGAGCAAAAAACAAAATATCAATGGGAGAGAGAGGAAGTGGGGGGTACAGAAGTGAGTTCGGCCACCTCTTTCAAGATGTTTCATTGTGAAGAGTGGGAAAAGATACTTATTTTTAAGGTGGAAGAAATTTGGAACTATTTGAAGCCTGAAGGAGCCAGAAGATAGGAAATCCTGCAAATAGGATGGCTATGGCTGCCCAAGAAAGTAAATTTTATTTGACACATAGGACGGGCCCTGTTACCTTGACCTATGGAATTATCACATTAACAACATGAGCCACACAGCTACATCTTGATTAATCTTCACAGCTAAAGACACAGTCAACAAAGCAAATAGACAACCTTCAGAATGAGAGAAGATATTTGCATGCTATGAATCTGACAAAGGGCTAATAACCAGAATCTGCAACGAACTAAAACAAATCAATAAGAAAATAGCAAACAAACGCATTAATGATTGGGCAAGAGACATGTACCTAATCTTTTCTCATGAGGACAGACAAATGGCCAACAAACACATAAAAAAATGCTGATCATCCCCAATCATCAGAGAAACATGAATCAAAATAATCTTGAGATATCACCTTAATCCCAGTGACAATGACCCACATCACAAGGTCCCAAAGCTGCAGATGCTGGTGTGGGTGCAGAGAAAGGGGAACACTGAAGCACTGTTGCTGCAACTGCAAATTAGTACAGCCTTTATGGAAAGGAGCACAGAGATGCCTCAAAGAACTAAAAGTAGACCTTCCATTTGATCCTGTAATCCTATTACTAAGTATCTACCCGAAAGAAAAAAAGCCATTTTACCATAAAGACATTTACATTTGAATGTTTATAGCAACTCAACTCATAATCACAAAGATATGGAAACAGCCCAAGTGCGCATCAACCCATAGTGGATCAATAAACTGTGATATGTGTGTACTGTGGAATACTATTCAGCTATAAGAAAAGATGGAGACTTTTCATCTTTTGTATTTACCTAGATGGATTTGGAGAACATTCTCCTAAGTAAAGTATCACAAGAATGGAAAATAAAGCATCCCAGGTATTCAATACTAAGTTGAAACTAGTAGAATAATAACTATAGGCCCATGTGAGAAAAAACAAAATTAAATTCAAGAAGGGAGGGGTTAGTAAGTTCCCACCTAATGGGTACAATGTACGGGTATAGGCATACTTCCTGGGTGAAGGACATAACTAGGATATTATCTAAGAAATTCAAACAGTGTAACCTAATCATATATACCCTCATTAATTACTCTGAAATTAAAAATATAAAAGTTAAAAAAAAATGACTCTGATTATTATACATAGGCACATTTCATTATCCATGGAATTACAATGGTCCATTCTCCACAGAGCCTAATTCTCTCTCTTCTGCTTGAGTTTCAGGCACAACTCTGATGGCCTCTTCTGGAAGGCAAGGCTACTTCTCTGATAGCCCACTTCCTTTCTTCCATGGCAAGTGAATTTAGATAAAGAATACTTCTCCTAATTCCCTTAATGATCAGGTACAGCCTTTGATTAAATTCCATCCAGTGGAATGTGAAGGAAAATAATGTAGGTCATTTCCAGGTTAGTCATTGCCATTTTCATTTAGGTCCTTTAAGTCATTCCCATTTTCCCTTCTGGCTGAAATGGGAGCAAAGTGGTGTGAGCTCATGTGGATGCTGAGGAGGATGGAAAGTGGAGAAATCCTATAGCAGGAGCCTGGGTCTCCTTGTTAAGTTCTTCATTTATGATGGGACATTAGAAGCAGTTGAACCTCCCTGTAGGTACAGCAGTGGGCTTACCTGAGCAGAGCAAAGAACAGCAGAAAATAAGATAATGTCTGAGAAGCCAAAAACCAATTTGGGACAATGGTGATCAGAAGTCTTTTGCCCTACAACTTGGGAATTTCAGTGGAAAGATAAAGAAACTATGTTAGGTATCTTCACACCATTATCTCATTATCTCACCTTAAGCAATGCATATTATTATCTCTATTCTAAACTTCTTTTACCTCTTTGAGAGTCTCAAAACTCAAAGAGGTACAAGAAGTTGCCCACACATGTAGCCGTTGAGTGGAAGAGCTAGGGTAAGCACTTCTGCAGGGTGCTTGCCTCTGTTCTCTCTTCCTTTACCCTGAGGCTTCTTCTTGCTTGGATGAGGGCCCCAGGCTGCAAGGAGCTCAAACACTTTCATCAGCCTTGTGGCTCAGCAGAAATGAAAACTCACTCTTTCCTTCTAGACCACAACTTCTTGTGGCCATGTGCCCATCACACACACATTTGAGCCCCTTGCATGTGTGCAGGGATGATACTGCTAAGGGGAGCATGGAGAACAGAAACACCCCCAGGCCAAGAACCCTGCACAGTGGGGCCAGGTGCTATAAATTTCTCTCCACGCACCACTGGAGTCCTCTGGACACATGCACATCTGGAATGCCACATAACCCCTTCTCCCTCCAACCCCTCTGCAGCAATGACTTCCTGGAGCATTTTAATGACTCACCATTATAAATAATATACTCTAACCTTTCTTGTAAAAAAAAAAAAAAAAAGAAAGAAAGGTAGTTTCTGCAAAACCAGCAAATTACTCCAAATCATAATTTCATTGAAAACACTGGTGGGGGGGGGGATCCTCATACCCTGAGGTAGGAAATGTTCGGGAGATTTATGTCTTTCCTTGAACACACAGATTTATAACAGTGGATAATGTACATTCATTTCATCCATATTTATACCTGAATTGATGCGGAGTCTGGTATCCATTACTTTAATCTATGTAACTTGATCATCAGAAATCTGAACCACAATTTTAACACGTATTACAAAGAGTTTCTTTTGGACTTAAAGGAAAATGACAGCAGAAAAGAAAAGCCATTAAGACCCAGCTGCAGTCACTTACTCCTGCAGCACTTTCCTCTGCAGTATGCCTGACCTCCTTCCCCACTTCCCATCCCTGGACACACATTCTCTCCCACATTCAGAGCCCTGGCAATAACTGGGCTAAAACTGGAGAGGAGAGAGAGAAAGGATGGGCGGGGGGTTTGATGTAAATAAATCTCCCGTAGGCCTCCCTGCCAACCCAGAGGTCCCACGGGCAGTAGTGATGGCCCAGTAGTAGCCTCTAGTCACTTAGTGGAAGTGCAAAAATGCAGAGTCTGATCAAAGCTTCCTTCTGACAGACAGTGGAAATTAAACCCAGATATCAGTTCTCAATCAGCACGGCTGGCAATAAGCACATGGTTCCTGTCCAACTCCTGAACACCAAACATTGGCCTGGTTCAAAATTCCACATGCCTGCCCTGGACTAAAGCCAAGTTGTGGATTTCTGAGGGATCTGAGACTCGGGATTATATTAGGCGGATGATGAGGGAAACAAGACCAAGAACCTCACTGTAGCAATAGTTGTATCAAATTGGGTCGCCATCTCTGGGATTTCCTAAAGTCATGTAAGCCCCATAAGGGAAGATCTATTTGTTTTGTTCACTGGTGTGGTTCGGTGGTACTTAGTAGGTACTTAATAAAATGTTTGAATGAAGGTCTTCATTACAAACCATTCTAGAGATATAAACTGCAGTGTAAGTAGATATGGTACCATAGCAAAGGATGAAAACAGCAGGGTTTTCTAAAATCAGGAATATTATTAGAATTGAGTAATATGCAATTGAATCTATCAAAGATTTTCTATTCTTGTATCTTCCAAACTTTCTTGCATTCTTTTTTTTTTTTTTTTTTTTTTTTTTTTTTTTGAGACAGAGTCTCAAGCTGTTGCCTTGGGTAGAGTGCCGTGGAGTCACAGCTCACAACAACCTCAAACTTCTTGGGCTTAAGCGATTCTCTTGCCTCAGCCTCCCAAGAAACTGGGACTACAGGCACTAGCCACAGTGCTGGCTATTTTTTCTTTTTGTTGCAGTTGTCATTGTTGTTTTAGCTGGCCCAGGCCAGTTTTGAACCTGCCAGCCTCAACGTATGTGGTCGATGCCCTACCCACTGAGCTACAGGCGCCACTGTTTCTTCCATTTTTTATCATATATGTGTTGTCCTATTGTCTAATATCTTAGACATACTTTAAGAGCTGAAAACAGGATGTCATCCAATGGGCACAGCAACCCTGTGATGTAATTATAACTAACACTATTCCCATTTCACAGGTCAGGAAACTGAGAAGTGGAGTTCTCATGACCTGCCTTGTACTCCCCGCCAGATGTTAAGCATTGCTGTCTCCTGATTCCCTGTGGCATTGTTCTGACCCAGTGCTATGCCACAGTGGTGTGCTCCTGGCCAGGATGAAAGGCAGAGTGAGACAGGAAGGCATGTTAGGATGCCTGGAGACTGTTAATCTGGCCCCAATTAGGATCTAGGAAGAGATCACCAACCTACAAATCACTAGGGCTGTGAAATGCTTTTCTCTAAAGCCTCCTGAGGATAGCTTTAGATTGGACTGTCTCAAGGGAACCAGAGTCCAGCTGTCTGATCCTTGAAATCAGATGGAACAATAATTTGGTCTTATATCTTTCTGATGAAACCTGACTTTTAGGAAAGAGAATCTGCCTCTAAAAAGAGGATTAAGAGAGCTTTTGTTTCATCAGCATTAATTTTTTACTAAAAGAATGTATATATATATATATATATATATGTATGTGTGTGTAATATACGTATAGGTAATATATAATGTGTGTTTATGTCATCCATGCATAATTTATAATGATAAACATAATTATATATTACACATAACAAATAATTATAAATAAGTCCTAAAAATTATAACCTAAATAAATGATTGCTGTGTTTTAGCAGGAGAAAGACTCCAACTGTAGTCTGTCCTGTAAAAAACTGGGCTTCTTGAGAGACTTCCAGGAAGGGAGAGGGGAAACTGAAGTTTTTCTCATGACACATTGCAGTGCTGTCAAAGGCATGCTGGCAAAGTTCATGACAGGCAGCCCTTCCATATTAAGAGCATCAGTCCTGTAAAAAGGACACTAAGGGTCAGAGAAATTGTATCTTGGCTAAAGTTCTACAGATAGTAAGACAATATGTTGAGATTTTAGCCCAGGGTTAAGTGCTTTCACAGTTTACAGTCCATTCAATCCATCTTTATGATTAACATGTTTCTACCAGTTGTATTTGAAAAATAGGAAAGTCTGAATTATGAATGAATTATAAAAGGAAATTCCTTTAGCTGCTATCCTACAGCTGGGAAAATTAGGAGAAAAATTAGAAGACAAAGAATGGTGAGCCATAGCTCATATTATAATACTACAGATTCTTCAAGAACTTTTCCTGTTGTCTCCCCAACTAGAAGTGAGAGTTACCTCATTTCAGCCCCAAACTATTATTTTATTTCAGTTTTATGGAAAACATTCACCCTGTCTCACTCGTTTCAGGCATTAGCCCTTGAGAGAGGCACTACAGATAGGATATTGCTATCGCTCTATCACCGTTAGACAGATGAACTAACATTGAGAAAGGCCAGTGACTTAGCCAAGATCAAGCAGTGAGCCTGGGCTCACCCATGTCCTTGTTCTGTGTCCTTAACTGCAGCCCAATGCCCCTGGTTTCAAGAACCACGCCACCTTGAAATTGAAAGGGGGATAGAATGTGTTACATTTCATCATTCTTACGTGGAGAGGGATAGAATGTGTTACATTTCTCTTCATCATTCTTACGTGACTCTTATGAGCTAATGAAACAGCAAGGTTCCATTGTGTATTTACTTTGTGCCCAGAATTGAGCTGGGAAATTAGAAGACCAAGAATGGTGAGCCATAGCCCCTGACCTCAAGGGACTAACAATGAACCTGGGAGGCATAACTGAAAACACCCGTTATTTGGGCAGCGGGTAGCATGCTGCACTCTTAAATGTCTATGAAGCTGACCAGGTTTCCTATGCCTCTGCATCTCCAGAGGCTTGGCTCAGCGTCTGGTATTCAGCAGCCCTGAGCTTCTGCACACAGCTGTGCCCACTGCTACCACACCTGCTGAGCACCTGAAAAACCATGGACATCTGGCCATGCAAAGCCCAGAGGAACTTGCTGTCTTCGATTTTCACAACCATTTGATTCTTCCATTCCATTCATTGGATTTGGACTTGACCCATATTACTACAAAAACAGCATTTATGGAGACATGATTGTAGGGCGGGCATTGTGCTAGATACTTTATGTTTGCATTCGCTAAACTACAGATAGGAAAGGAGAGGGCTGTGGTTCCTCTTTTACTAATGTGGAAATGGAGGCCCAAGGCAGGGGTAAGGAAATTACTTGAGTTCAAAGCCTGTCAAGTAAGCCTCAAAGTTAGCTGAGGAGTGTGTAGTGTGCTAACACAAACAAACAAAAACTTTCATAAAATAATCTATTCTCAAGATGCCAGTGTTACGACATAAACAATACATTAAAACATACTTAGTGACTCATGGGCCCAGAAAAATGTACAATGGGAAAATGAGCATTTTTTTTCTATTTAAAAAATCTTTTCAGTAGCTTTCAAATATTCACTCATACCAAATTAACTTCCATTATATGCATTTACTATGTGTGAATTTTTTACACATATAATCTTACTTATAAATGACTGCTTGTTTTACAGAAGAGGTTTTAGTATGTACATATACACATATATATCCGTAAGATAGATATGTACATGGGCATTTAATATGTAGATGAACTAAATTGAGTTTAATCTTGAAATGTTAGAAATGGGATTTGATCTCATCTTTCTTGACTCCAAATGCTGTGGAATTTCCATCCACCAGTAAATCATTGCTTCTTAATTTGGGGTGCATATTATAATCACCTGGGAGTTTATAAAATTCTGATTCCCAGGTACCAAATCCAGAGATTCTGGTGTGATTGGCCTGGACTGTGTTCCAGCATGAAGAGTTTTAAAAATTCCCCAGGTGATTCTAATGTATTGCAGTGTTGAGAACTGACAGATCCAAGGCATCACATTTTTGTATTAGTTTTTTTATTACTGCTATGACAAATTATCGTACACCTACGGCTGAAAAAAACACACATTTGTTATCATAGTTTCTGTAGTTCAGAATTTCTAAATGGGTCTCACTGGAGTAAATTCAAGGTGGCAGCTGGGGTGGGGTCTTTTCTGAGGTTCCGGGAGAGAAGCCGGTCACTGCCCTTGGCAGCTTCCAGTGTTGCTGTATTGCTCGGCTATGGCACTCTGCCTCTGTTTTCAAGACAGCAGTCAAATCCTTCTGGGGTAGCATCCCTCTGACCTCTTTTGCCTTCCATTTCTGCTTTTAAGGATCATTGTGATTACATTGGGCCCACCAAGTTATCTAAGATAATTTCCCTATTTTAAGGTCAGATGATTAACAACCTCAGTTCCATCTGCTACCTAATTCCCCTTTGTCATGTAAGGTAACATGTTCACGGGTTCTGGGATTAGGACACAGACATCTTTAGGGGCCATAATTCTGTCTACCATGATTGTAATTTTAAATTAAAAGAAGAAAAGAATTCCTCTTCTGTTGCACCTGCTTGGTCACGGCGGGTGAAGCCAGCACATGGTGTGTTCTTTTACAGGAGAGTCGAGTCATAGCTGCTGGGTATGTGAAAACATCTCCCTCCTGTTGCCCTCATTCCTCTCTAGTGAGAAGAGCAGTGAGAGCCTGTCATTCTCTGGCTCCCCACAGCTGCTGTCACACCACTTGAAAACAGAGCCCAGGTGACCAGCACTCCCAAACCATCCCGGGACGAGGCAATATGTGAGCTGCCATATGCTCTGGTGGGTTCTGGCTGACGCCGAGCAGGTGTACGGCATCCGGGCCAAGCATCTGGAGGGTGGCAGATTCACAAAGGGGAGGTACTATTTTCCATTTACCAGAGGAAGACCAGCGAATAACAGAGGGCTGGGGGATGTATTTGCTTTTCCCTCTCTCTCTCTCCCTCAATCATTTTTTAAGGAATAGAGGTTAGTTCTGGTTTTCATTCTGAAAATCCAAGGAAACACTTTGAACATGATTCTTGTGCTGATTTAAAAATTATTCTCCGAGTTCGCCAACATTCAGAATCCATCAATTATCAAGATACAGAAGCTTCCAAATATTTATAATGACAGCACTATCATTATGTGAAGCTATTATGACAGGAAGGGGAGGAGAGCCGTTTAACCTCCGTCAAGGTGTGTGTGTCTGGGTGTGTGTGTTTTCTATGCATTAATTTAGGATCCCCATAACAAGTTTGCAACCGATAGTCATGTCTAAGTAACAATTTCTTACTCATGAAATCATTGCGCTTGCATTCCTGAGCATTTTTATTGCTAAACATCTACAAGTGACTTTTAAAATTAAATGTATCATGTATAATGGCAGGTGGAGGCAAGAGAAAAAAGGAAAAAGTTTAATGAATGATATCCCAGGAACAACTAAAGTTAACTGACATAGGCACCGAAGAATTCATCTTAATCAATGTTATTGCTTCTGCCTCCATAAAAAATGAGTGATTGGGACACATAAACTCTGCTATCAACTTTTACCAAAAAATAAGCAGTTTAAACCATTTATTCCCATAAAATGGCACCGTGCATCATATGTCAAGCCAATGCATTTCCTGGGTGACTGACTTTGGAGACTGTGCATTGGCAATCTGAGTTCTAATTATTTGCACCCTCCTCATTCTATTCTTGCTCGACAAGGGGCAATCCCAGAGGAGTGTCAGAAAGGACTGAGGGGAAGAAGCTGAAAATGATCCACTGGGCTTTTTCATGCAGATGACGCACTGTGCAGAGAGGAGCCAAACAGGATCGAAGAACCCTGGCTGGAAGGTTCAAGTGCGTTCCATCTGTTACCGCTCCAGTCTTTTCATTAATGCTGAGTAAAGGCGGGCAGAGTCACAGCTGGTGGAAAGGTGTCTGTCTGATAGGCCTGGAGCCTAAATCTGTTCTCTCCTGGCAGGGCCGGATATTCATAGGGGCCTCACACTGTCCACCTCAATTTCAGGTCAAAACACAGTTAAGCTGTCTTGAGTGTCAGAAGAATAAGCATAAACTTGGTGGATCAGATGGCCTTGGGTTTGCTTAACAGCCTTTCCATTTCCCCTTGGTGGGCCTCTCAGAACTTTAGTTAAATAAAGGTCAGCATCCTCATCTGAAAAAAAAAAAAGGGAAATAATAATATTAAAGTCCAAAGCTATAGTGAGGTGTATCTATGATATTTCAGTGCATATTACATTTCTTCTTGTACATTCTCTGCGTTCCATGTGGATGATGAAGCAAAAATTTAAAAAGAGGCAGCTGGTTTTATACATCTGATAACTTAAAAAGAAATGGAACATGCTTGCAAACAAGACTTGTACTAAGACCTTCGAACGGATTCAGTCTGTGATCTACATGCCTTTCTTTATAGTTTAGAGGACGGATCCAGAGGATGGAGGCCTGGATTATAATTCTAGCTCTGGCACTTGGAAAAGTAATTGAAACTCTCATGCCTCAGTTCCATGATCTGTAACATGAGGATAATTGCATCCACTCCCCAGGTTGTTATGAGGATGAGCACAGTTAATGTATGCAAAGCTCTCCGAATAGTGCTTGCCAACAAACATAGTGTTTGTGTGTTTTAATATTTTAGGGTTGTTATCTTCACCTTTGCTCCCCATTTGGGCAGTTCATTCAGTCCCATTGAGAAGAGATTGTTAGCAGCAAGGAGATCAAAGAAGAGCCTCTTCCTAACTTTTGGGTTTTGAATACTTACTCTTGGGGGAATAGAAAGGATGCAGGACTAACTGAAAGTGTGCATCTGAACACGGCTTCTTGCCTCTGAGACTAGAAGAAAGTTCTGGGGCTGGGAAATAGGACATGATTGGAAGGACAGGTAAATGTCACAGGTGCTGGCAGATGGCTAACGAATGTCCCATCCCTTGACTTGGCTGAGCTTGTGTAGGGCTGAGGGCCAGTGGTGAGAGGGATGATGTGGGCCTCAGATATGTTTGTGGGATACAAGGGAAGAGGAGACCTGTACTCCCACCCCGGGGAAGGATGGACGAACTCAAAAGAAATAATGATCATGCTGTGCACTCAGCCAGACAGCGCTTGGAGAACCATACACAAATTTTCTAGACTGGTGCAGGTAGAATGATGCATTTTTACCCAGAAGAGAGACTCAATTAGCAGCTAGAAAAACCAGAGCTCAAGGAGCCTTGAGGACTAGAAAAGGGAGCAGCCCTGGAGATCACTGTGAGCCTGATGATCAGGGATCAGATGGCATGATGGCTGCTTCAGCAGATGTCAGTAGGGACAGATGACACAAAAGACCAGATGCCCCTTCAACCCAGACGAGAGCAACATGGTTACTCCCTGAACTTGGATGTCCCCCAGGGAAAGGGGGTGGTAATCTTCAATCGACTGTGATTAAGTTTCCACATATCTCCATTATTGGGGAAATAAGGACTTTTAAATAGAGCCCAGGTCAGGTTTCAGAAAAGTTTCAGAAAACTTCTTTCTCTTACATATTGAAGTTTATAGATCAAAATTCATAATCATTACATGTAAAAGGATTTGCAAAAATACAGTTTTAAATTAATAAGTGGGTGAACTGTTTGCTTTTAAGATAGTTTTCTTAAATTATATAGGTCTCAGAGCCATCCACATTTAGGGCTTAGTAATCGCATAGACTGAAACACATTTTTACAAAACATTATTATGTAATAGTTCAAAAAGACATTTAAAGAGAAACAGTATCATGAAAACTCACATAACCATCTCTCATCTACAATTATCAGTTCAGGCCAAATCTTGTTCCACCAACCTTCCCCCATAGCTCCAATCCACAAACTTCTAGATTATTTTGAATCCAATTCCAGATATTATATTACTAGTTCAGTAAGTATTCCTAAAAGTAAAAATAAATTTTTTTTATTAGAGACAGTATCTTGCTATGTTGTCCCGACTGAACTTGAACTCCTAGGTTGAAGGAATTCATTTGCCTCAGCCTTCTAAGTAGCTGATGGGTCCTTGCCACTGAACTGGCTTAAAAGCAAGTATTTTCTAAATAATCCTAATACTATTATTAATTCCATACACATTTTCAGTAATTTCTTTATAACATCAAATATCTAGGAAATGTCTAATATTCCTGATTATCGCAGAAATTTGTTTTTACAATTTTTCCCTTTGAATCAAGATCTAAAAAATTTTCCCACATTGTACTTTTATGGGTTTCTTTGGTGTTTTTCAATCTATACCTTCTCTCTCTTTTAGTTTTTCTTACAACCTATTTGTTGAAGAAATTGAGTCAGTGCTATCCTATAGAATTTCTTACATTCTGGATTTTACTGTTTGCAACTCCATGGTAAAATTTAACATGTCCTTCTGTCCCTGTAAATTCTATAAAATAATAGTTTTATCCAGAAGCTTGATATGACCTAGGTTGATGTTTTGGTAAAAAATACTTCATAGGTGGTATTTTCATAATTACAACAAAAGGTACATTTTCTAATAATGTGACTAGCCACTAAGTATCATTACCTAGATCCACTATTTTATGAAGGACTTGAAAAGTAGTAATCTTCTAATTCTTTCCTCCTTCATCTGTTAGCAAAATACTTTTATGAAAACAAACTTTCCTTCATCAAATATTTAGTTAATCTGAGATCATATAGAAAAGCAGGTGAAAGCTCGGCGCTTGTGGCTCAACGGCCTAAGGCGCCACGTACACCTGAGCTGGCAGGTTCGAATCCAGCGCAGGCTGCCAAACAACAATGACGACTGCAACCAAAAATGGCCGGGCATTGTGGCCGGCGCCTGTAGTCCCAGCTACTTGGGAGGCGGAGGCAAGAGACTCACTTGAGCCCAAGAATTTGGAAGTTGCTGTGAGCTGTGATGCCACAGCACTCTATCCAGGGTGACAGCTTGAGGCTCTGCCTCAAAAAAAAGAAAAGCAGGTGAAATATTTGATTGTCTATTAGTTTCAACATAATTAGAATTAGTTTTTAGCATACTCTAGAGGTTACCAATGATTATTCTCCTTCATTTAATATAATTATAGTATCATTGATTTTTCACTTTTGGTGTGTTTCAGTCCATACATGTGTTGTTCCTTCAAATGCTTGGTCTAGAAGGCAGCTCTTCACATTGGCTCCTGAGTCCTTAATTCATAGCTCCAGTAGTTTCTGAGAACTTTCTTACTTTCTGCTATGATAGTGTTTCATTTTGTACATGTCCGGTTATGGAGCAGGAATCAACCATTTCTCTAAGCAGTCCTGACTCCTTTAGGAGGAAAAGATATTTAGAGAACATAATTTGGGTGCAAGTATTTCTGTCTTTTTAAGTGTATAAAGCTATTATGTCAAGAACATATACTGATATTTCTAGTTCAAACTGAAACTTCACAGTGGTTCTATTTAACTGCTGCTATTTTATAATTATATCTCTCTATCTCTCATACTAAAAGCCTCAGGTCTTAATGACAATACTTATGTTCAAGTATTATATTGTATTAAATATATTTATCATAAGTTATATGTGTAATAGTTTCATAGTAATGATGTCGATATTTGTGGTCACAATTTTATCACACAAAATAGCTTAAAATTTTATTTTTGCAGGTTTTTTTTGTCTTTGTGTTGTTTTTCTTTATCCTTTGGTATATCCCATTAAGTCTATACAGATATATTACTCTATTTTAAATCACTTGAAAGCATTTCTTTCATTGGGTTTTACCAACAAATTGATACTAAGTAAGTTGCTTTTTAATTTTCTTTCTGCCTTTAGGGAATATTTCTTTTTTCATTGTTTCATTTAATTTTATTTTGTAATTGTGGAAACAAAGTTTATTCCAAAAAGTCTAGCTTCTTTGCCTATCCCTTTTACCCTTTTAACTTTCTTCTTGTGCTTCACTTTCCAATTTCATCTTCATCATGTTGAAATAATGAACTGATGCCTAGAAACAAAACAATTGATATCTTAAATATTCAGTAAATGGTAGCTGTCATTATGTGCGAGGCATGAGAATATTGTCCTGAAGTTTCCACGAATAGTGTCTTCTATGTTCCCTTGAGTGGTAACTTGATTGATCATGATTGGTCACTTATTTGTACATCTAAGCAATCCAAAATGACTTCTTCAGAAACCTCATGCTTCTAATTCAGTGAAAAGGTGTTATGACATTCCTCGGCTCACATAAAATGGGCAGGAAAACTGCAAAGATGGACAAGTCCAGGCTTTGATGTCAGGAAATCCAGGATTCAAATCTCAGATTTGCAATTTGCTAGCCCTTTTGTGAGATAAATTACTCAACCTTTCTGAACCTTAATTCCTCTAATATGTAATGGTGATAATGATATAAAATATTCTTACTGCAAGAATTAAATAGCTAATGGTCAGAAAGGAGTCTATGGGGGTATCTGGAACATATTGGTGTTTTAAAAATGCTTGCTTCATTTTCCTTATTTTTTGCTTGCTTATATTAACTCTCCCAGCTATAATTAAAGGCAATAGATCGGTCTTTGATTTACCAAATTTCTGCTCTGTTAGCTTCTTTCAGAGAGTTCATTCCTGTACAAGTTTCTAACCACTTTTGTGCTGGTGTGCACCTCCACATCCATTCTCTACTTTTGTCCATCTGCTCTGAGCCCTTAGACACTGGCATATTTGAAATTTATCAAAGGGCTTCCATATCCTCTACCTCTGTTGGTTTCAGTCAATGGAAGCCCCAGCAGGAGATAGGAGAATTTATCAGGGAATTTATTCCTCTAGCTCCTTTCCTGCAGGCGACCTACTCCTTGACTGGCTCCTCTCATCTCTGGAAGACCTGCACTGCCCCTTGTTGATTTCCCAACCTTCTACCCACTCCTTTGTAAGTAGTCCCTTTATCAACCTCATTCCAATTACCCTGTTTGAGTGGGGCTGTTTCCTGCTGGGACCCTGACTGATATAATTAGCAATCAAGAACATAATAATAAGATTGTTAGTTTAAGGGGAACTTTTTTTTTCAATTCCATCAGTTATTCCAGAGTCTGAAACTCGCTTAAATTTAAAATATTGGAAAGCAAAATACCTAATCCTTCAGTAAATTACCCCCAAACAGCAAGCCACTCAGTGAGTCTTGCTTTAACTTCTCCATGCCCTCAGCTTTTACCCAAGGGTCAGTACCGGAATGGTTATATGTCATCTCCATTCCTCCATCTTCCATAAATGCACCACAGAAAACAGTATCCATTGTCATGGCCAACGTCCCTGATGTGGTGACTTGGAATGGGGATGAGACTGGAGGCTGGGGCTCCTGCTCTGTAATTTGTCATAAAATTACATAGTTCTATTAGCTTCAATCTATTCATCTATAAAATAAGACAAATATACTTAGATAATTGTAAGTAATGATAAAAAAAAAGTGAAAGCAGTTTTAAAACAAAGAGTTCCTGAATATTCATGCATAGTATGAATATATTAAATGTATTTAAAATTTTAGCACAGGTAAAAGGTTTTCTTTTTTTTTTGCAGTTTTTGGTGGGGGCCGGGTTTGAACTTATCACCTCTGGTATATGGGGCTGGTGCCCTACTCCTTTGAGCCACAGGTGCCAGCTGGTAAAAGGTTTTCTTTTCTAAATTGTGCTTCCTTTATTCTGTTGAAAAGAAGTATATGACCCATTATGATTTTATACATTTTTTTGCTTTAATTTATAAGAAATACATGATTAACTATATGTTTTACTATACTAAGTATATTTTACTGGTGTTTGAATATACCTGTTTACTTCCTTCAACTTAATTTTTGATTATTCCTATGCATATGCACTTTATTTTGAGGCATATGAGATTATATTTTTTGAAGAACATGGAATCTAAACAAAACAAACAAGGAAATAATTTTTTTTAAAGAAGAATTTATTCATAATCATACTGCATCCTAGGTGAAGACTCATTCATCTTTCTGCAATGTTCTTCCTTAATTCTGTACCCATGCAGTGTTCAAAGTGATAATTCTAACATCCCACATTCACAATGCATTGCTTGCAAATCAGCAACATTCATATCTGTCTATATATATATAAAGATGTTTTCTATACGAAGGCTGCCCATAGTACATGGCTCGATACTTTCCAGATTGCCCTTGTATAGCACATATATCTATCTATGTAGATACAGATGTATGTTCTACAGATTATTGGGACAAGAAAAATAGGAAAAAGAAGAAGAAGTAGAAGAAGCGGTGGAGGAAGGCTTGAAGGAGGAGGAAGAACAGGTACACGTGAACCTATGAAGGAAAAAATTATCATTTTCCTAGAAGATAAAGTGCCTGTTTTAGTCTTCTCTCTGTGTTATTTCCCAGGAAAGATTGGACCATTATTACTATCAGTGCACATGTTTCTGCCCATCAATGTTCTTTTATTGGTTCCTGTTCACTATGTGACTCTGTTCATGAATATTCTCTTCTTATTCTACAAAGAGTTCAGTTCAGATCCTTCTTGGCCAATCACCACTACTGTCAGGACACCAGAGCTTTTCTCCAAGCCAAATCCAGGTCTGTGAAACTCCATCCCCTAATTTGCAAAGCAACAGGACAGAAGACACAAACCAAGCTTTATTTCTGTGACTAAAGTAAAATTCTCGAATTGTAGAACTGCTACCTTATTGCAAGCAAAAGAAAGATTTTAAGTAAAGAAAAAGTGCAAATGTGTCTACTATCAAAAAGAAAAATAGAACTGTCTGAGACAGTTGTACCTTCAGGTGGAGATGGAAGATTTTTAAACACACTCCCCTGGCTAAACAAAGATCTTATTTGTGCATGGTCAAGTATGATTTACCAAGGAAGGAGGGGCTCACTGTCCTATCTGAAACATCCTTTTAAAAGACACCTGCAGAACTATTATGCTACGAAAAGCACCAGGTCATTAGGGGCTCTGTCAATCAAGTGACTGATTCCCCTAGATATGAGTGGTGAATAAAGAAGGCACTTTTCAGTTTCAGACGGAAAGTCACACTCCACCTGCTCCAAACCCTGGGGTTTTGAGAAAATGAGAAGTCAACCTAATCTACTTCATTGCTAAAAGAAACATTTGGTTCTCAAAGCCAGACTTTAGGAATTCTATTGTCCAAGCAGAAGCCAATTCTCAGGAATGTCTGAAAACTCTTTGGATTCCTTTACCATTCTATCATAGGATAGCTTAGAGAGTACTGTAGAAAAATATAGCAGCCACTGCCACATTTAAAAATAAACAAATCTCTTACATTTCTGAAACTACAATTAAATCACCTAAACCTGGGAAATTTCTGATTACTTGTTCATTTATTTAATTTTGTTTCCCCTGACATGTACCCTGAAAAATTTTATAGATGGTAGAATTAAAAAATATCTTACCATGAATACCTGGATACCAATAACATAGATTCTTTCATTAGCTTTTACTAGACATGTGCTTTATCACATACCTCTCTATTCTTTGTTCTATATATTCATCACAATATTATCTTATTTTTGAGGCATTTCAAAGAAAATTACAGATACCTGATTATTTCCCTCTAAATGTTTCAGCATGCATAACGTAGAGGTCATTATTTTCTTTATATGAAGTAATTTTTTTCTGGATATAAAATTTACATACAGAGAAATCCACAAATCTTAACTGTTTTTGCTGAGTTTTGATAATGCATATATCTGTTGTAACCCAAGCCCCTATTAAGAAATAGAATATTGGCTCGGCACCTGTGGCTCAACGGGCTAAGGCACCAGTCACGTACACCTGAGCTGGCAGGTTCGAATCCAGCCCAGACCCGCCAAACAACAAAGACGACTGCAACCAAAAAAAAAAAAAATGGCCAGGCGTTGTGGCGGGCACACGTAGTCCCAGCTACTTGGAAGGTGGAGGCAGGAGACTTGCTTGAGCCCAGGAATTAGAGGTTGCTGTGAGCTGTGATGCCACAGCACGCTACCAAAGGTGACAGCTTAAGGCTCTGTCTCAAAAAAAATAAAAGAAAAGAAAAGAAATAGAATATTACCATCACCTCCAGAAAGTTCCCTTTGTCCTAGTCAATCACTACCCCTACTACTTGAAGAAGTTAAACCCCTATTCTAAATTTTGTTCAACATACATCAGATTTGCCTATTCCAGAATATTATAGAAATAGAGTCTTCAAGCAGAGGTACTTTGTATAAGGCTTCTTTCACTCACCATAATGTTCTGGAAATTCAACCAACTTGATGCATGTATGTATCAAGTAATTCATTCTGTTTTATTGTTTAGTAGTATGCCATTGTATGACTATACCAATTTGTTTACCCATTCTAATATTGATTAATATCTGGAGTCTCCTACTTGTACCCTTATAAACTAAGCTGCCATAAACATTCTTTTATAAATTGCCTTTAATTTATCTTTGGTAAATAACTAGGGTTGGAATTTCAGGGTGTCAGGGGAGTTAAAAATTTAGTTTCCTAAGAAATTATAAGGTCATTTTATTGTCTCACAAACATTGTATGAGAGTTTTACTTGTTCCTTAACTTTTCCAACAATTGTTACTATCAGTCATTGTAGTTGAAGTCATTCTCACATGTATGGAGTTGTATCTCATTATGGTTTTAATTTGTATTTTCCAGTTGATTAATTATATTCATCAATTGTTCATGTGCTTTTTCGCTATTCCCTTATCTTCTTTTGTGAAATGTATATTAAATTATTTTTTTCCTGATTTGCATACCTTTTATTTTTTTTTTAATTTTTGCATATACATGTGTTTATTAGGTTTCCACTTTTTGCCTTTACAGAATTAAAAAGGCTTAAAATATAGTAACAATAACAATGTTTAAGATAAGGACTAGAAACAAAAACCTCCTAAAGAATGAATGAAGATAAATACATTCAGAAAAGAAAACAGATGATTACTGCATTGAAATATTAAGCAATATTAATAATAAATAATGCAAAGAAAGTAACGTTCACATTGTCAAATAAGATTATGTCTATTATAGAATGCTTTGACTCTGAGGCTCAGGATGGAGTCATCAGTTAACTTCTTTTTTTTTGGCAGAAATCTCAAAAAATAGACAACTAATATTATATAAATAACAGTAAAAGATCATTTCAAAAAACAGATCATGCCAAATGTTATTGGCAATAGAAAAAGAAGAAATATTTCAAAATCATTCTACTTAATCTGGATACACCTGATATTAAAATAGGAGAAAATAATAAATAAAGGGAAATTACAAACATATTTCATTGATAAATGAGGATGCAATATCCTAAACAACATATTAACAAGTTGAATTAAAAATTAAATTATTAAATTATTTAACCCATTTTTAGTTGGGTATGTTGTGTGTGTACTATTGAATTGTAGGAGTTCTTTATATGTTCTGGATACCTTTCTTTTTCCAATCATTGCCTTTGCAAATATTTTTTCCACTCTGTGTCTTGCCAGTTTGTTTTCAATTTATTTATTATGGAACACATAATAATACTTAATATCCTTGGATTATTCTGATCTTAGGGAACATGTCTCATATTAAATATAATGCTAACTGTAGGCTGTTAAAGATGACCTTCATTGCTTTGAGGAATTCTTTATACAACGTATTCCTAATTTGAGTCAAGAGTTTTTCTTTAATCGTAAATCGGTAAAAAATTTTACGGACTTTTTTTATCACTGTTAGAAACATCGTTTCCTCTTTTATTTTGTAAATACAGCAAATTATATTCTTGCATTTCAAATGTGAAACCTAACCTTGGATTCTTGGGACAAATGCAACTTGGTTATGGTGTATTACTCTCTTACTATATTACAGGATTAGATTTGATAATGTTTTGTTAAGTTTTTTGGCTTAATTCCCATGAAGGATAATTAATAGGAATTTGCTTGTTCTGTGATATTTGTAAGATTTGGGGATTGGAGTCATACTGGAAACTAATGGAAAATATTTCCTTCTCTATTTTTAGATAGAATTTGTGTATAATATCACGTTCCTTTCTTAAATATTTGATAGAATTCGCTACTACAAACATCTGGGCCTGGAATTTATTTTATTGAAAGAGTATTGATAATAAATTTAATTTTTTACTAGAAATGATGATTCTTAGATTCTCTATTTCATTTACTGTCAGCTTTAAGTAAGTTTTCTTTTTTAAGAAAATCATCAATTTCATCTAAGTTTGCAAAGGTGTTGGCATAAAATTGTTCATATATTCTCTCATTGTTCTTTTAATGTCTTTCAGATATGTTTTGATGTTCCCTTCTTTGTTACTGATATTAGTAATTTGTGTCCTTTCTCCTTTTCTCTTGATCGATGTACCTAAGAGATTTATCAAATATGATGCTCTTTCAAAGAATCAACTTTTCACTTTATTAATTTACTCTCTTTTGTATTTCACTAAGTTTCACTATTTTCTTCTTTCAATTTCTTTGAATATTTATTATTTCTGTAGCAATCATTGATTTAAACCTTTCTTCTTTTCTAATGTTAGCATCTTTTAAAGCCATAAACTTGCATCTAAGTACTGCTTTAGCTACATTTTTCAAATTGTCTGTTGTATTTCCATTTCTCAGAAATGCAAGGCAACAGGTTGAGCCCAGAGCAATCAGCAAGATTAGATGGATGCTGTTCAAGTTAAGTTCAAACAGTAAACAGAGACAGTTCAAAGCAGGCAAGTCCCAATGTTAGGTCTGGGCAAGAAAAGTGCAACAATTGAACAGGTCAATGCGTGAGAGACAATGGTGTTGAGAGCATTTCCGACCAAAGCAGCTTCTGATTCTAGAGCAAAGTCCTTTCTCTGTAACTCCTCTCTTAGGCTCCCAGTTCTGCACAGTAAGAGCAAGGTTCAGGGAAAAGCGTCTGCAGTCAGAATTTCTAAACTGCACCTTGCCTTTTATTAAGAAACGGGTAGAGTTACCAGATCTTCCAAGTCATTCTTAAATTATTTATGCTCACACAGAGCATTCTAGATGAATCCAAGGCAGTAGAAATTCTGCCAGTGAAGAAAGATGAAGAACAAAACACATTCTAATTTTTAAGTTATCAACAATTATTACGGATTCCCAAGCAAGACTTAGTGTGAAGTGATAAAACAAGAACACTTTGGAAATGGAAGTCCATGAGAAAAAATTAAACGACATTACATGGGAAGTGGCCGGGTGAGAATATTGTTGTCCCATGAGAGGAGTAAAGAAGTTGTCAACTTCTATTTTGAGTCCCAATGATGAAATTATTCTTCCTGCTAAAAGCAATGGAGCATCTCAAAGTGAGACTTAACATAGAATTACCCAGGATATATTGTGTAACTACCAGGCATTTTATTACATATCACAAGTAAAAAAATTTGCCTGGAAATCAATTGATAAAGTAACCAAAGTGAACACTGAATCATTAAATGAGGATTTAAATATTGATAAAGAGGTTAACACTTCATGGCTGAATGGCAAGGAAAAAATAACACAAAGGAGCACGTGAAAAGGAAGAAGAAAGTTGACTACACCAGGAAAGGAGGACTCAGTCAGCACAAATGAAGCCTCTGCCCATCTGCCCACACACTCCTGTCTCTGTGCCAGCATGAGAGCTGTTAACTGAGTCACTATACACTTATTCCTATACCAGTCATTAGGACTGGTTGCCAAGATGCAAGCATCATCAGGCCCAGAGTCTGCTTCTCTAGGCCAGCATTCTCTGTGAATTTGTGTAGTCCTCACATTCTACCCGCTTCCTTTCAGTAGCTGCTGTTCAAAACATAAAGCCTATAGTCATCTTCCCTTACTCCCATTTGTATTGTGGTCCTGTTCTCAATATTGCTGCTCCTCTGACTTTCAAATGCTCTCAGGAAGACCTCTGCAACCCTTCACTGTAAGGAAACATTCCTAGGTTAACCTCACCTTATATTGATTATTTTACCTCCTGTCCCCCAAATATCATTCATCCACCTTCTTGTAAAAACTCCTATCCCTACAAACTCTATCCTCACCATCACTATCTTCTATTGACTTCCTGGTCCCTAGCCTTCATTCATCCTAGATTCTGGCCCTACATCAACTTTTGTATCACGATGAGAGTGACTTTTATTTCCATGTTGATGCGCCATCCTGCACCTAACACCATCAGCTGTTGTGGCTTTCACCTCCGTTCCATTTCACTGAACTCTTTCACTTTCGCTTTTATGACTATCTTTAGACTTTGTCATAACCTTGAATGTTTCCTCCTCTGAAATATTAAGCTTCAATTTCTGACGTGGACCACCTTCCAGGTCCATTAATATCTTGCTCCCATCCCTACTGTCCTTCAGTCTTCTTGGTATCTTGAATCTTTCAGTTCTTCTTAGTCTGTTAGATGTATTCTAATCTCTCAACTTTTTCTACCCAAGCTGGGCCCCATAATGAACCACTGAACTACTGTCACATCAATGCTCATAGTTCTCTTTCTCCCCATCTTTCCACCATATCTGTCAATATAAATGTAACTTTGGTTTAGTATTTTTATTTTTCTCATTTCTTTTTTTTTTAACAAGTGAACAGTTTATTAAGAATTAAACAAAGGTATGATGTGATACAGTACAAGCAAGACATGCAAGATAGGTATAATAGTACTACTCACACAAAAACTTAAATTTCACCTCAAAAAAAATTACAAGACAAAAGAGAAAGCAATTTCACTGTTATGAAGTAAGATATTTCATGCAAAGTATTAACTCTGCCCCCCCAAAGCCCAACCTCCCAACAAACAAAAAACTATCTAGGAATACTGCTATGCTAACATATTAACCATAGTATAATCATTCATAGGAAAACAGTAATTAAGCAATGAATTAAATGAAATAACAAAGTTCAAACTATCATAAAGTCATAGACCACAATGATTTTACAAGACAAGCAATTCCAGAAATCTTATAAACAATTAAAAAA